>JAPMAE010002324.1:4354-14477 GCA_036584705.1 Rhyacophila sp. 25_7 | reverse complement strand
TCGACCGGTTGGGAACCATTGCTGTATAGCATCTCATTAGAATTCATTGATAAAATATATTGAAATATGAAGGTGTGTTCATGAGTTGAGGTAATTTAATATCAAATGTACTATTTGACGTTTACTTTATTAGTTATCTGTACTACTGTATCATTGTGGTAAAGCATTGATCATAACAAACACAAAACGTATTTTTTGAGTCGAGCTTGGAACATTAAGTACTTTGACCGGCATCGTTGAATTATGTTGAAATCGATTACTGATGTTGCAGTTTCATTATACACGTACAACACGTGGAATGCACACAAATACACTTTGAACATTTGAATTGATTTGATTGTTATCTTCATCGATAATATTCTCATTTTAATAAATCCAAGTTAGCCATAATACTTTAATGAATTTTCCTTTGCACCCTACATATCTGGCTTACAACGTCTTAGTTCGTATTTTGGGTAAGCTTTGTTGAGTATCAAGTTTTAAAAAATACTCCACAAGTCTGTAATAGAGATGCTTTTTTAATTTGGTAGTCAATATTCTACAATCAATTAAAATTTGCGGAATGATTTATTATTTTTTCTCCTTTCATCATTAAAATAGTGTGTATTATATAGAAATATTTTGATTAATCATACGGTCACAGAAATGAAATGTAAGCTGTCAGCGTTTCTTTATTCGAAACTACTATAAACTACAAAAATATCTGCTTCATCGAATATTTAGTACTTAACCCAAAATCTGAGATATTACAGTGATAATATTCTATTACAATGTTTATGCGTAGGTTTTTTATATTTATTTTTTGTAATATATCTGTCTACTTAAGAAATGTATTTATATATATCGTCACTGTTTACGCACAAAGGCGTAACTATCAGTTTTTTGAAAAGTGCTTTTACGAGTATTTGAGAATCACAATGTACACAGCTAAATATACGTACTGTGAAAAAGAATTAAGCTAAAAATGCCAAATTATTATCGAAATTTAGCTTTAGATTTAGAAAAAAGAACGATCTCCCAAATTCGTTTGGAAAGGAAAAAAGCATTAACCCTCAATTTTAATAATTCTCATTTAATAAATGTGTAAATTATCAGATAACGAAAATAAAACCAATAAATATTAATAAAATAATTCAGTTAATTTATTCACTTAAAGTTTGTGTTAATGTGATTGACTAAAAATTATTAAAAAACGTTTTTTGTGCCTCCTGTAAAATTTGTCCTGTGAGGATTAATCCCTTTTGACTAAACACGGTCGATTTATTAAACAATAATTGTATTATTTAGGTTTCTGGTAGTATCTATACGTCATACAACATTTTCAATCCGTTGAATGGAATATCGAAGCTTGTCTCTGAATACATTGGGTATATTATAATAGTTGAGTGTTATGTTTTTAGATGTACGTACTTCGCTTTTTATGTTCAAATATTTATACTCCTAGTCGACTCGTAAATGACAAATTTTACTGACAGTTCCAACTTTGTTGTTGTTTGTAACAAGAAATTTCATCGCCACATCCAACTTTCACTGTCGTTTTATGACGTTGACGATGTGACAACGCACACTATAAAGTATACTTTGTCATTCAAAATTCTTTACTTAGATTAGATACATGTCGGTTATGGAAATCATCTCGGTCGTTTGGATAAGTAGTTGCCCTGAAATGTTTCATTTCACGATTCCGTTTATAGGTATACATTTACAAATAGAGTAATATTGATTGATTAGAAAATTATAAGCATTTCATTAATTTTAATTAGTTTATTCCACTATTGTGATGTAATTATTCTATTAATCAAGATAACCTTCACTATCCAAAGGTTATTACTTCCTTAATGTATTTATTGGGTTAATGGTTCGTGTTCTCTACATATACCACCAAGTCAACTAATCTTTCTATGTTTATTATTCGCGATATTTTTTAATCTCTCAATTTAAAAAAATATCGAAACACACTTTAGAATTGTCTCTAGGTTTTATTGGTGTTATTCTGGTTGTGTATGTAGTGCGATATAATTAAGAACATTTGGATTAATCCTAAAATATATATCGATAATAAGAGTGAGTTATGATTGTTAAATGAAATATTTTTCTTTTAACATAAATATTAAATTGTGGAGAAACCTTGTTTTGTCGGGTCATTAATCGCTGCTGTAAACTGCTAAAATGCAAACGTTGCATCTAACACAGGCCTGGGCAAATGACGGCCCGTAGCCTATTCTGAAATTATATCTGGCCCGCGAAGCATTTTACAAATTAATTGAATTTAAATATATATATACGTGTATAATAAAAAAAACCATTTTCAGTTGGTTTTTGTGATCGTATCATGTTGCCATATTAAATTTTTTCATTAATTTCTGTCACATTAACACTAACTTGAAGTGCATGATGCCCAATAAACCAATGTTATATTTTCCTGATCTGATAATTAAGAAAGTTTTTAAAATAAAAATCATTAATGTTGACGTTTAATGCTTTTATATTTTCCATACAACCTTAGTAGATCGTTTTTTTCAAAATCTAAAGATGAATTCCGATAATAATTCGACATAATTCCTTTTGACAGAACGTGTATTCAGTTGCGTACATTATGATTTTCAAATAAAATCACTTTAAAAAACTGAAGGTTACGCCTTTTTACCTAATCAGGGTCGATATGTAATTAATCGCCTGTTTTTTTTCCAAAGTTATAGCTGCTAAGAGAACATTTTAACAAACGAAAGCGTTCATGATGGTATTTTTTCTTCCAATAAGTTGGGATGAAATATTTCAATTTATTCAGATTACTTCTATACCAATTCCGGTATGGACTGTGTACAAGCGTATGTGCTGTTGATGTGGTTTTTTCACGGTCCGATAAACAGCTGTTCACCCAACTCGCGAAAGAGTTATTAGTGTATTGTTTTTTTGCCTTTTTGTTTTGATGATATATTATGCTGTAATATTACTATTAAATTAGATAAAACATATTAAATAATAATCATAGGCGTAGACGAAACAACAAAAGATTTTTACACGTCTTCCGGTCATTTATGTTACATAGAATTATAATATTTAACTAAATATTGAAATTTATAGCTTGTAAAATATATTGATGAATTTACCTGAATTTCGATATATTTAGTTAAGTACGATTAAAGGCGAAGTTATGTTCCGAAGTTAATGTTATAATATAACAAAAAAATATATGTACAGTATAATTCACAATATTTACAACACTATTCGTATGAATCTATTGCACAAACGAAGAAATCGATTATGGAGAGCACATCACTAGAAAATTTGAATATGTTATTCATAAAACCGGTAATAGTATTAACAGTGTTTATTATACAGGTCCGTTCCTCAATTCGACCAGTGGTACAATGCGCATACTTTCCGAATTCGTATTGTATTTTGCAACTATTTTCTTAAAAGTGTTTGTCAAGTAAATTTTAGCATCCATTTTTCGATGTATTTTGAAATAAAACATATTCCAAACTTTATTTAAATATAGTATTTTTTCACGCACCCATAATATTAAAAAAATATATTTATTAACGACCCTTATTTTGTTTTCACTTTGATACTGTACGAGTTTCATTACATCGAGTATCATCGGTATACCCGCAGAAGACGTTAACCCAAAAATATCGTTTTGAGAAAAATAATTTTTAATGTTTGAGTCTCTTACACATACGAGTATCTAACGATAATATGTTAGGGCGATTGGGGCTGTAAGTATTCTCGACGTTTTTTCCCAGAATTAAAATATAACTAGAAAAACTTAATATGATCCTCCAAATAATCCTTAGTCGGTTTCATGTCTTGCCAGTAATAAAATATTTCATATCGACTTAATAGATAGTGTCATTTTAATATTACAGAAAAAGTGCAAGGAATATGGATGGCTAAGCTCGTTTTACCAAGCGATAGTGCGTACGAAAATCTACCAAACTGCATATAACGTCAAAACGGTCATTTCTCGACTTAACGCCTTTTTCCAGTATATAGACGATATGTGCTACGTTCAATTATGATTCTGTTAGGATAAATATAATTCTCATAATATGGGTTTACAGATGAATAATCTTTTTGATTCTTATTATTATTTCAGTAGAAAAAATATTGGCTAGTAACAATGGCAGGGATTTACTCCAATCTTAAATTATATTTAATGTTTAGCAAGTACAATCGATTCCGCTTAATAGAGACAGGATTGGGAATAGGTATTTTGGCCACATTAAGCGGCCGGCCCTATTAAGCGAATTTCTCATAAAATGTAACAATACATAATTTCCAATAATAATATGTAGATATTATATCAATTATTATCATTTTATGTCTTTTGTATTTGTATGTTTGCACTTTTACAAAATCGGCACATGTATTCAGTGCGGATGTTGAGCTCTATTCAATATCTTTCTGTATGAAATAACGTTGTAACGCTTCTATGCTTTTTTGCTTCCCGGTTAGTCACAGGCGCTGGTGGATCATCACCATCATCACTTTCTTCGTCAAGTTTTTGGTGTTCCGATTTAATAACTTCAACAATTGTATCCATATAGTCTTAATTTTCTTCGTAACATGGCTAAATTGTCATCTACTCTCCAATGTACGCTCCAGGCGGCTAGCCGAATTTATTCGTGTTGATCCGACGGGCAACGAGTGAACGACAATCAAACGTCTGTTGATGTCTCTATTAAGCGGAATGTTGCCCCGGTTAAGCGTTTAAATTATGTATTAATTTAATAGTTTGGTTATCGTTTTTAAAGATTTCTCCCAAATAAGCGGCTGTCCCATTAATCTGTACCTCAATTAAGCGGAATCGATTATATTCAAATATACACTTTAAAATAGTTTATTAATTAAATTATGGCTTTACACTTGCAACTGTGCATGTTTCATCATTACGTAATCAATGAGGTTATGCTTTAGTGATTTTTAAGTCATCGCTGTTAATGTGAACTCTAATTCTCAGCATCCGATCGTTTTGCATCATTAAACAATTTTCAATAGGCGCTGCTAATGTATTATATGTACTTACGTCTCATTCTTATAAGTAAACTTAGATGTTTACTCCATTTTTCATTTTGTAAATAAAAACTTTGTTACCGTTTGATTCTAATTAAATTCGTATACGTGCTAAGTCTATTTTTTAAACTTGAGTTGTAAAATAGTCTTCTATGTATACCATATTAGATGGAAAAGTTTTTTCATTTTTCTAAACCACAATGAAAACATTCAAAATCACGGCATCATCCGTCCAAAATTCACTGGACATGTTTACCGTGTATAGATTATAATCGCTTCGGAGATGAAACAATATGTTCATAAATGAGTATAATTATGTGCCTATATATGTGCATACATATTAAATCCCCAAATACCGAATAATGAAAATTTTCGTGTAGCGATTTTATCGCGTAGAACCGAACGAAACGTTCATATAAAACGTACGAAATACCTCGATATAACCGGGTGAACTTTTATGCTTTTAATCCTTGTGTAATAAAACGACAACTTTTACAATTTCTCTTTTAGTCTTAAGTTTTATTAAAACTGCGTATTCTTTACGGTCTCATAAAGTTCTCTATAACGGTATTTGCCATTATATTCAAATACAGTACAATCCTGATAATTGCGTCCCGTAAACTCGTAAATCTTGTTTATTCGTAACAAACTGCCGGCACCTTAGGAAAATCGCGATAATTCGTAAAAAAACAATGCATTTTGGTTCCTTCGTTTATTCGTAATGCTTTTTTTTTCTCAAGGCTGCCAAGGCCTCTTATAATTCGTAATTTACATGTAAAGAATCCCGTTTATTCGTATATAATGATGTACTCCATGCTTATCCAACATAACAACTTCTGTGAATTTGGTCTGTTTAAATTTTTTTATTGCTGCTATAGGAGTCAATAGGGACGAGTTATGCCTTTTTATTTAATGTTTTTTATATATCTTGTTAACTTATATTTTTTTTGTTTTTTTACCTTCGATTACTCATAATCCCGCTTTTTAAAAAATCTGTATAATTCGTAATTAACTCAAGGTCCCCTGGTACTACGAATTATTGGGATTATACGTAATGTAAAGGCATACACTACGAGTACTCCAAAACTCTGAGGTATCGTTCAAGTGTTATTCATGAGTCTATCTTTATTAGTGCCTACGAGATAAGAGAAAGAACAAAATCTTGATAGTCATGGAATGTATTCAAATTTGTATACAACATGGCACATTCTCAAAACAAAAAAAAAAATCATCGATTCCGTCAATTTAGCTACGGCGCTCCTCGTCAAGAAATACCTAAATATACTATTTATTTCACATGTTTGTATGTAAAATTAATATATGTATTATTATTATAATAATTTGTAATGTAAAATTATTTTCTTACATTTATTATAATTGTTTACATAATTAAGACAATTAATAAATAAATTTGCACCAACTACTCCACGCGGTAAAGGTATCTATTACATTGGCTATGTGACGAATCTCTACGTCAGGGATCACCAGTCTAACGGATTTGTTAGTTATTTTCATGAAAGTGTCATCAGTTCTGTTGTTTCTTAGTGGCTGAGTTATGCACACAAATATCAAAAAGTAAACGTCATAGAGACAAGACTGACTCGTACCTGCCATATTGTACCAGATTTATACTTATCCACTGAAATATTTCCCAATCGTAATTTAGATGAGATGAAAATAAATATACTACTAAACCGTATTTTTTTCTTCATGGAAAATAAGTTGTATAATAATTATTATAAAAGACTGTTATAAAAGGTCGATTATTCGGTTTTTGCCGCAAGTCTAGTGGTAATAAAGGAAGAACCGAGCCACTTGGCGGAAAACTCTAAAAGAACATTATTTAAATGAATAAGATTTTTTTGGATATGACAAGAAAAAAATATAGCATTGTAAATATTAGAATCAAAGCCTTGACTTGTTTTGGAGCGATTTTTTTCCGTTTCTATACATTCTTTTTCATCATTACAGCAATTAGCGCAGCGGGGAAAGATGTTATTATAACACTTAAACCCTGTCGGCTGTTGGAAGTTATGTTGTGGGTAGGTTTAACCGAAACTAATTTATCATTGTAAATTGGACCATTTGGTACACCATAAAATAGGTGAAATTCGGGGGTCGTCCATAAATTACGCAACGCTTCTGAGTGACCACCAACGTCTACGTGGCGTTACAAAGGGGAGGGTGGGTTAATTTTTATTCTTACGTAACACTTTTTATTTGAAATCTCGTAAATTTCATTCTTATTAATGTGGAAAGCTACGTAACATATGAGAGGAGGAAGGGGGTGTCAAACTGAATCTCTACACAGTGTTACATGCAGGAGAGGAGGGTGAACAAATTTAAGAAAAACCGTTGCATGGTTTATGGACGATCTTTAATACCTTCATAGTTTATTCTACTACCCTGTCTTGCTGTACAAAGTGACGTATATGATGATTTAATAGTATTAACTTGATACGCCACAGATTCTCAAAGTGGTCTATATAGACCCCCAGTGTCGATTTCGACTTGCTAGGGTAGCGGTCTATGTCAGCGAGTAGAAAATTTTCCGGCTCGGTGAACCCCGATTTGAATCTCGTGGACTTCGTGGAAAATTCAATATTCGGCAGGCGCATTCGGGGGTCTACGAGGCAGAACAGTATCGGAACCTCTATGGTACGCTTTAAGACTCAACTGTTGTTTTAAAACTTCGAATTCTTACGAGTTTTTATTGCCATTTGTCTGTTTTAAACTTCAGTTGTTAACTCGTATCGATAGTCTACGAGAATGCGGCTCACTGCGATTAAATTGATACTCGCAGCTGTAAGCACGCTCTTGCTCAATGTTACCAACTATTACTTATTTATATATGTTATGAAGGTATATTGGAACGTAGATTGCTGGATTTTGATTGCTAATTCAATATTTAAGGCGTCAATCGGTCTGTATTTAAGACTTAGCGTTAAAAATAAAAGCCGTAAAACTTTAAGCTTTGCGTGAATTCAACGATTAAACTTCAGTACAACGCTCTTGCAATGATTCCGATTATTTCTTTTGCTATTATCAACACGTACTTATAATGAAGAGAAAATCGGTATAATACCAAAATTATAATCAAATACTCTAGTCTCTAGGGAGTAGCTTCGTTTCATACTGAACTTTTTATGTTGATAATTGAATAGTTGACTATTTCTGGTTAATATGGCATCGGTACCCGAGTGTGGTAAGCCATCTGTTGACAGGATTCAATCTATTGATATAATGCTGACCGCGCTGTGTTTGTTATATTTTTTATTTTCCGATGGTGAATATATTTATTAAAACACATAGAAAACATTAGAAAATACATATCTTCATATGTCATTCGATTTTTGATACAGTATATCTGATGCGACTTCCTACCTGTGATAATGTTGAGTGGCGTAAAACAGAATACTGCTAAAAAGTTTATCATTCTGCCAAACAGTGATTGAATTTGTTGTACGGTTTTAGTCTGTTTATTATCTCTAATCGGTCTCCCTTACAAAAACCTTTTGTGGAGAATATTAAATAATATTAATGTCAAAAGTAAACAAAACTAAAGCCACGTAGACGTAACATAACGTGTTTTTTTAATAGAAATATGTGTGTTAGGCATTTTAGATAACTCTCCTGAGTCACGAGAGTAATTTAGCATTTTCGTTTTGGCAAATTCCGCTGAAAAGATATTTACAGACAACCAAAAATATTTGAAAAAGATTCGTGACTAAATTCAGTTAACTTTTTGTCGGCCGGAGTGGTTTTCTTGTAAATTTACGGGTTATAGGCTTGAGTCTTATTGTTTATGAAAAATTCACATGTGTTTGAGACGAAGTTAATATACCCAATAGATTAATGTAATGATTAACAACAAAACATTAACGATGATTTTCTATGTTTTCCAGATGAAAGAGAGGATGTGCAGAAGAAAACTTTTGCTAAATGGATAAATTCGCAATTGATTAAGGTAAGAAACACACATAGCGAACTTATTTTTTTATGTCTGGCTTTTGTGAAACCTTACAAAACGTATTTTTGTTAACCTACTACTTAAGTATAAATACTTCGTTAATAAACAATAATTTAATTTTTACCTCTTATCATATTGCATCTGACATACTTGGACCTTATTTTTGACAGAAATGTACTTTGATTTTTTCAGAATAACAAATCACTAGTCGAAGACCTTTTTCTGGACCTCAGAAATGGAGAGTTGCTGCTTTCTTTGCTTGAGATATTAACAGCACAACAATATGTTAGTATTTTATTACTCATTCTTGTTATTGTCCATCATTTAAGAGAGCGAATTAGTGGATGAAAATAGTGGTATCAATCACTTATTAATTTAACATACAGCCTATTTTTATATATTCTGTCAGTGTGCATTAACAACGAAACTATTTTGTTTTCATATAAACAGTTCGCGGAATGGAATTTTTACGGAATTTCTGCTTAAAAATTTCGTAAAAATCAGTACTAGGTAAATAGAATTACCTTTTAATATTTCATATAAAATTGCGTAAGACTCAGTGATGATGATCATTAAAAGGTCATAGTTGGAAATCTATTATTTTTCTTTGAAGAAAATAAGTAAATTTGATTTTCTATCTTTTATGAATTATTGCGCATATTGTATATATATCGCATGAAACTGAAGTTTTTTTACTAAAAGTAAGAATTTGTGATACATAATTAAATATTTATTTTATTATGAATTTATATTATTTATCGAATAAAGGTTGTTGAATATCACTGATATTTTGATGCTCCTTATTGACATAGAGTTACGATTATTTAGACCAGTGATTCTCAAAGTGGGGGTCATAGAATATTTGATGTACCAAAAATAAATCTGCTATTAATCAAAATGCTCAATGTTTCAATGCAATTAAATAAAGGAAACCAACTCCTTCTGAATTTAAATTAAATCCCCCACTCTGGGATGTTTTTCTACACATACTTATTCTTCGGGGGATCCTTTAAATTTTTTATGTGCAAAGGGGGTCGCCGAACAAAAACTTTGAAAAACACTGATTTATACGTGTACCATTCTAGTTTATTTCATTTAAAAGTTTTCCAATTTTCCTATTAAGTTTCGAAAAAG
>JAPMAE010002321.1:0-11974 GCA_036584705.1 Rhyacophila sp. 25_7 | reverse complement strand
GATCTTTTTCGTATTTGAATGCATTCTTGTATAATTCTAGAAGTACCAATAAAAAAATAAGAAAAACATCTTGTACTATTGAAAAAACAATAATAATTTGTAAGGATCATTTTTATAAAGAGATTTATTATATTTCACAATATTTGCTGATACTCATTATATATTCGCAGTCAGATGACTTGTTTATATATCCTTTTGCATCGCGTACAAATATAATTACATAATTTCATTCGTAAATATTAGGCCCGTCTTTTAAGTTGCAATTTTTTTTTCAAATGTTTATTTATTTGTATTGTAGCCAGGATATGAATTCAATCCAATTAAGCTAATAATTGACAATTATTACATGTAAAAAAAACCTTCAAAACAATCTTCATATTGTGGATATCTATATGCTTCGTTTCGGAGTGGATATGGTTAAAAGAGAAAAAAAAATATAATACTTAAGTGAGCGCGGACAATCGATTAGAAGGACCTAGAACAGAGGTGAATAACCCTTTCATACTGAAAGACTGCATGTATTAATTTGTAATTAAACATCATTAAACAAATAATAATAATATTTTATGGACCGTAGCACTTGTCTAAAAAAGTCAAGAATTCTATAACTCAATTGGAGAACCTAAAATGCCAAAGTTTTCTTATACGTAACTAAATACTAAGCTATTTTTCTCACTAATTGTAATCTATATTTACCAAATAAGTAATCTCTTTTCAATTAAAGATATTTTCATTTTATTAAATCTTCTAAAACAAACTAAATATTAAGTTACAAAATAAACGTTTGCAAACTACTCTGTACTAACATGATGAATGTATGTATGGTTTCAGTGAATCCTTGATTTTAATAAAGCTGCAAAGGATTTATCACTTTCTAGATTTATTCAGCATGTTTCTGGCGAACTGAACAATTCATCCGGAATACATTGTCGTCGAGGGAACCATTTCCAGAGCACACTGCTAATAAAAAACATGCAACCAGGAATACCGCTGTTTACAAGTAAGTACATGCAGCTATATAAGCTCAACATATATTTTTGTTTTAAATAATTTAATAACGATATTGTTTGGAGAGTTATGTTTGACTATCATCTCCTTCTGTCGTGCGAATAAAAAGATTGAAGATGAAATATATGGATTATAATCTGTTTGTGTTAATATGTTTTTCTTCTTAAATCAATACTTTTCCCTTATCCAGAGCATTTAGACACTAAAACTTGCCTCAATTTATCACTGTTGCTAGCTAGTTTCTTACATCCCCTTATATCATTTCGACACTTTGTAACTCCACCGTATATATAAACGTTTTCAACTGCCTCTCGGTACAACGTGATTATCTTGACTTGAATTACGAGTAGATGTATGCCTAGAATTGCTCTGCGTATGGTTAAGTGAAGTAAATAATAACGTTTTCCGGATGTGATGGAAAGTTATATGTTCCGTTTTTTATTATGTAGCTTCACGTATACTCGTACTCGTACTGCTTCCATTATTTGTCGCGTCTGTTCTTAAAGATCAGTATATGATTGTTTTAAGACGTCGTAAGGAACCGAGATTCGCTTCCATATAGCAGTATCGTAAGTATGTAGGCATCGAAAATGTGACTTACGGTTAAGAACGAATAGAGCTATGTATACCAGATAATTTGGACGAAGCTGAAGGTTTCTCTAGCAATTATTAGAATAGCAAGCTCTTTCTTATGATGTGCACTCTTAAAAGTTTTCCAAATCACATTTAAAATTAAAATAAACTTAAATCAATAATACAGTTTTTATACATATTTGTGGAAATAGCTTTCCACCAAGGATTGGCAACAAGGGAAACTAATTGTAAAAATTAAACCTAAGTATATTGAAAATTATGGATGTACTCGTATAGTCAAATACTTGACTAAACTTCACTTAAAGAGCATAAAATTTGTAGTGAAAATGATAAAATAAAGTAATATATAACTAAATCCTGTTTATATATTGTTTATCACTTAAAATACACGATATGGATCTCCATTAAATGAAGATTGTCTAAATAATTTTAGTCACAAGTAAAATGTTGTTAATTATGGGCTACAAATTATTAATGAAAAACAGATGATTTTTTTATCTACTATAGAAACAGACTTATGACGTATGGATTCACAACTAGACACTGATCCAACACAGGAGATTTTTTTTTTATTATTCTATATATTGGAAAGTAAACTACACTATGTCGATTTTTAGCAAAATGAAATATCAACATAGTGTAGTTTCCAGTGATATCATTGGTTATATTCTAACCCTACTAAAAAGAGTATAACCAAAGAAATGTTGCACTATGTTATATGTATATTATCTGAGGAAAGCAACACTCAAACTACTTTGAACAACCGTAGTGACATAGTGTAGTTTCCTTCCCAGGCACAGAGTTATATAAGATAAAATTATCTAAAAAAATAAATAATAATGAAATATAATTGTATTAAAATTCAATTTTATACATTTTCATCTCTTGAAAATTTGAATGATTTCAACATTTTTCGAACGCTCGTAATTAGCTTTTCTACGTATCTCTAACCATATTATAACGAGGATTTTTGACTCCAAAATACGGTTTAATAAATGTCGTCATGAATTACTCAGTTTATTAATTTTTAAATCTTTTGGTTACGAAACTATAATATTATAGAAACAATATAAACAAGCACGTAATACATCGAGTATTTATGTGAAACATCTATATATTTCTATGAGAATATCCATTCAGCGGTTGATAAAGCATAATAGTTTTCAAGTACAAAACTAATATATTTTATTTATTATTATAGCCTGTACCATAAACTGTGCAAAACTTTAATTTATGAGAGTTATTTGTAACTTAATACTTGACAAGTAAAATAAATACTCGTATGTTATCTTTCATTTTAATTTTACAAGGATTCTACATACTTTATCTAGAGTATAGATTTTTTTTGTATTTTTAAAAAATAATTCTTTAGATTGGATAAAAAAAAATCTACAATGTCAAATTGAATTGAGTAATCTAATTAAATAAGACAAACGGTTCTCTCTAATTCTTTATTTTAAATCATCTTTCATTTACAATTACTATATTCAAATTGAATGTGACAAAAAACAAAACAAATTGATACAAAAAACCTGATTTTGGTAATTTTATAATTATTCTAATAATATTACTAAGAAAAAAATTAAGACAACAAAAACAAATCTTTGTAATATAGGTAAAACCCCGTTATAGCGATTTGATTGATAGTACTTGTTAAATCAAAGTTGAGAATAAATTAAAAAATGTGAGATTCTAACACTGTCCAAATATTTAAAAACATATATAGGTTATATTGAAATGTTTGTGTGAAATATGAGTAAAAAATCTTCACACTTTATTAAGCTCAATTTCTATGAATGATAAAAACCTATACAATATCATTTTTTCTTATTTTTGAATTCTTGTAGCAGAATTCAACCAGTATCAGGTTTTATTTACGAACAAATAATATTACTATAAACAACAAAAGATAAATAAAAAAAGGTATTCGATCTTTTAAATCATCAGGTTGACTAAAGGACCACGTGTTTATGAAAAAACAAAAGAGTGACAACAATTTTCTCCCTTCAATTTATTTGAATTACAGCGGATTCTCTTGAGTAACGTATTTAGTGCACCCGGGAGACATGAAAATCACATTTTTTGCATGTGTGTGGTTTATTTCGAAATATTTCAATCTCGTACGGGGTTAAAATATTTATATATTTTATGATGAAATAACACAATAGTAAAGTGTTCCCAGTAATCAAAAACATTTGTTTTACTTTTGTTAAATAATGCAACCATGTCAGATGTTATGAAAGTGGTGAATGAATTTTTACGTATCATGGTTTTCTACGCTTTTTTTCTTTAATATTCTTTACGTTGCAGGTAAAATACGTATTATAGCTATTTTGTAACATAACTAACTAGCTACTAGTAGTCTTTTCTGTACCAGACATAGTCAGAATCCGGCGAGTATGAATTTTTAACCAAAAATAGAAAATCATAATATTTCTTTCAAAAATATATAGAAGGTTTCTTTTATTATAGTTTTAATAATCGTATTAGGTTTTAAGTTGTGCAGGTTTACACACTTTTGGCACTTAATCAGTTAAATACTAGGTAAACAGTACTCGTTCAGCATTGTTATAATATACATTCATTCGCTTATCTCTTTGCACTTAAACTGATTAAAGAAAATGAAATATATCGAATCTGTGCAAACTCTGAATTCTTCAGACTTTTTACACATTAAAATATTTAATCTTTTAAAAACAAGAAGCCTCAGGTGGATGGCTTACACTATTAGACGCGATGAATTACTCTATAAAATAATTTATTTTAAAATACTTGGATAGTATTTTTTTCTTTATCAATGAAACTCTAAGTCAATGAGGGCAAGCTTTTCATGAAAGATGGTTTTATAAAATTCAAATAATTACCGTGGGTCACAAAATATATCTACTAATAAAAGGTCTTAGTCAAAAAACTGCCAGAAATTGGTTAAGTGAATGCAGACCATAATATTATCCTGCGAATATTTCGATATATAACCTAACAAATATGTAATTCGCGAGTTATAGATATAATATATATATTCGATAATTAATATTAGAAAAATACTAATTTATTGCACCTAGTAAAGTCATTTTAGGCGTAAAAAAGAAGCATTAAAATTTGACTTTATTTTTCGAATACACACACGACTGTACCATTAAGTATTTAGACATATGAATATTAAGTTGGTTGTGAGTTATTCAAGTAAAAACGCATTATTTGTGTTAGTTACAATATGAGTACTTTCGAGATAAAGTTTCAAACAGAAAAATCATACATTATTTTACATTTGCAGCTTTTTATATCACACGAAGAAGATAATGTTATATAATCAAATTCGAGTTTTTCTCCATAAAGAGTTTTCGTATGTTGAAAATTCTAAAAATTGCCCAGTGCACGCGATAATATATAATACTTTTCATTTACATTTTTCCATTAGGCAACCTCTATAAATCGTTGAAGGTACTTTCATATAAGAGTTAGGCTCGGTAGCACGAACGTTATCCCTTATTTCGTGATAACACAGGGGGTTTATTTCCCAAACCGTGTGAAGGAGTTAAATATTTGATACAATAACACAGTGGCGCGTCAAAGTTATTATGTTGTTCGCACATTTAAATTTTGCTCATACACGTAAACAATATACAAATGGAAATATTAGCCGAAACTCCCGGAAACGCGAGTCGTTCGCATAGTCAAATGAGACTGCCCTTTGGAACTCTCTCGGCCATAGCTTGACAGTAGCTTACTTAACCCTTTTATCAACCCTATATTTGATTGAATATTAGTCCCAGAAAGAAGGTTTGCTTACTAACAAAGTTTTCAGGTAGAACCTAATCACAGAATAATGGCCTAAAGAAAGGAGCATATTAACCATATTTATTAGTAAATGTATCGTACATTGTATATATATATATATATAGTATATGTAATGGTAAAATCAATTCAGGTCCGTGGCAGACTGCTCAATCTCCCTCAAAGCCTCAATATATAATATATAACTTTCTCTGTTTAGTCAATCAAATTTAAAATTTGTGAACTTCCAGTATCGTTATCCGTCCATATTATTCTGAGGGCTGATAGTCTACTGAAGTTCCTTCAAATAACTATTTGAGATTTCTAGAGTCATATTCATATTACATTATTTATTTATATAAAATATAACTTATTACTAAATATATGTCGCTCTCGTCAGGCTAGTGGATAGCGCGTACGCCTAGCAAGCAAGGTGGTTACAACATTTTACAAATCTTTATTCACTTCTATTGTAATCAGGACACAAACCCAAAATGGTTGAGAACAATGACAATTGAAAATAATGACGATTATTACTTGTAAAAAACTGTCAAAATAATCTACACATTGTGGAAATCCATATGCTTTGTTTAGGAGTAGATATGGTTAAAATAAATAATAGCTAAAAACAGATGCTTTCGGCGAATTTTTGGAAGTACGGAGGTATGACTATATGCAAAATCAGGTGGTAAGAGAACGGGCCATGCAGCCTCTCATCACATCTAAAGTGAAAATGAAGCACTGGAATTAATTGTGCTAAGAATGTCTGAATTACGTCTCAATCGGGCATGCCTCCTCTTCAAGCCAATTGGATTCCGTTGTCCCGAGAGATATACTATATACAGATGTACTCGGCGAAGTTACAGGAGGCCGGCATGATATGGGAGGATTCACGAAAACTGGCCAGCGACAGGGACTAATGGAGGTAATATGTGGTGCCCATATGCTCCGGCGAAAAGGCGTAGACTTAGTTTGAATATCCAAATTATTGTTAGGCTAGTGGATAGCGCGTTCGCCTAGCATGTGAGGGTCGCTGGCCCAAGTTCCGTAGCTGGCTGAATTTTTTTCAAAATGTTTGTTTATTTATAGTCAAGGTATGAACCGGAATGGTTGTACTGATAACTATTACTCGTAAAAAACAAGTGTTAAGAAAATTTTACAAGGTGAAAATCCCATATGCCTAATCTCGGAGCGTATATAGGATTTAAAAAATAAAAATAAAAATTTATAAAAGTGTATTTAAATAATAAAAAAATCGATCTTATACACGAATAATTATGTCAATGTTATATATAACACTTCTAAAAGTGAACATAAAAAGAAAAAATATTAATAAACAAAATAAATACTGTTTACACTAACACAATAAAATCTATTTTGAAATTTCGACGATGAACCCCTAGCTTTACATTTTATAATACGATATTAATAACAGTCCTTTCAGGTTTCCCGCTTATAGCATAGTAATCAAAACGTACTGCCAATGCTCTCTATTCGTAACAGTATGACTGCAAAGAACAAAACAATTCCGTAAGCACTTTGTGGAAAGAGCCATTGAGTAACAAAGGCTTATAAAGATGTACGAAGCAAACTAATCAATAAGTACTGATCGAAATATAAATTTTGTGAAAGCACTGTCTAAAACATAAAATTATTAATAACGCCTTTCCAAATAATCAATTATACAATCACGTTTCCTAGTAAGAAAAGGTAACCGGTATTGATTCAGAAAGAAACAATAGCTTTTTGTAGTTTTTATTTTGTTTATTTATAACTAAGTCATTAATATTAGATGATACAGGTTTAGGGACCTACCACTACCCGGCCATTACACGCAAAATGCAATATTTTTTCCACATATGATTTTAAGCCTGTCATCCTTAGCAGAGCCGTATGGAACGGTATCAACATACATATTCGCGTATGAGATGAAGACCTATCACTGACCCGTCAGTACACGCAACCAAAATTATGTGGAATCACCTTCCTGATACTTTCACGAATGAACTGTTTTTTTTTCTCACATCTCCGTAGTGAAACCGCATGAGACGTTATCACCATGCACCTATGTGCAGAAACTGAGTTGAAGTAGAAAATAAATAGAAAACAGTTGTCTTGTCATCTAATCTTCTATGGCATGAGGTGCCGTGTGTACTCAATCGACCCGGCTGTCCAAGCTTGAAGAAGATGAATCAGTTTGGAATCTGCACAAAATTGCTTCTCATAAATCGCTGCAAGCCATGAAAAAGCCGTAATTTCGGCCCTGGTAGACACCATGTCTGCATGCCCTCTTGGACCCATGTGAGGACGGATTCTGGTGAATAGCTCCGTATGAGATGAAATTATCAGCGGACACTCCCATAAAACGTGTTCAGCCGTCTCTTAGTGATGTGCACACCTGCAGTCTGGCATGGGATGAGTAATATATTTTTTGGCATCAGTAATATTCCATAATTTTGTATGTCGTTTATATTAGAATACATTCAGACATACCTCGGATAGCGCGACTAATTGGTTCTCTAAGACTGCGTGTTATTCGAAGTTAAAAAAGTCTTAGACATCATCGCAAGTTCTTTAAAAATCATGAAATATTTTACAACACGTTTTTATTGTAAATAAGTATACGGTAGAATATAAATAAAATAATGCATACGCAGAAAAAGTTTATGAAAACAAAAAAGTACGCACTCTATTTATTAAATAAACATTTCTATACAAGTTTCAAAATAATTCAATACATATAACGCAATAATACGGAATAAATAATAAAAAAAAATGTTCATATAAGACTTATTTTACAGACACATTTTAATAAGAAAAAATGACAATTAAGTATCATTGCCGCCAGTAGGTGAGCGGGTAGCACGTCCGATTAGTAATCGGAGAGTAGCGAGCTCAAATCTCATAGTAGACATTTGCCAGAAAGGTTACGGTAGTAAATATTAACTATTAATTACCTTTAACAGTTAAGGAAATCTTCTTACTATAAAAGTTTCACATGCTCGATCTTGGAGCAGATGGGAAAATATTAATATATACTGCAATACAATATACGGTATATCGAACATATTTTTAAATTTTAATACGCATGCTGCGTATTATTGAATCTTTTATACATTGAACGTTAGTGATTAAATAATTGCATACGAAAATTAGTTAACCGGGCCATAAGGTTTGCTTATAAATGCCGCTAATCAAAATTTGCTAGCTTATAAATAATGCATTTCGTTAAACCGCGTTTCATGCTATTCTATATCAGGTTAATCGAAGAATATATAAAAGAATTTTTCATATATTAATTAAAGGTATTTCATTCATATTTTTTAAAATAAATCTTACTTTTATAGAAATATTCGGAAAATGAACAAAAATGTCCTTTTTAAAACTGAAAGAAATTCGAGTATTTTTTCTTTATCTTTCTGTATTGACACAACACGAATGCACTATTTAAAAAAAAATCTTAACCTATCTACTAATATGTATGTACACGCATATAGGTCCGTTCAAAATTCGTCTTAAGCACCAAGTAATACAGTGACAATATAGAATAATACTTTGTTGTAAGGTGCGACGAATCTAGAACTCTCAAGAAGGGTTTTGAAAGAACTCCAGTAAGCACTTGACTTGTCGGCCGCCCCAGAATGAGATGGGGAGACAACGTAATCAAAGGCGCAAAAATGTTGAGTGTGAACGACTGGAAAGAGACAGATAGGAATTGAGGAAAGTTGTGCACTTGACAATGGACGTAAATGGACCGTAGCGCCAATTTATAATAAAATAATAAATAATAATTTATAATAACTCCTGGTGAGGTTAAAATGTATTTATTATTTTTTTAATACTGTATATACACACAGCACTGTTAAATATTGTACTTTAATATACAACGAGATCAAAAGCCTCAAGTAATTAATGGAATAAACACGATTGATTTCATACATATAAAATAATATTTTTAACATTCTAACTTCCCAAGATGAAACAGTTATGTCATGAGTGTTCTATCCGCCACAATAGTGTTAAGTAATAATAAAAATTAACCCGCCCTCCCTCTTGTAACGCCATGTAAACGTTGGTGGTCACCTCTCAAGAGCGTTACGTGGGTTATGGACGACCTCTAATAAGTGCATATTTTATTGATATTTTTGTATGGTTTGTTGCAGTTATAGTGTCGTACGCTGTACCTTATATTTAACTGTGGGGCTGTCAAAAGATTAAAATTGCAAAATAATGTGACACAATGTGTTATGCACTTGGTTGCGGAATTGGTGTTGTAATTAGAAACATCAACACACCGCAATTCACAGTTACAACTCGTAAACCCGCTGTAATAACGTAAAAGAAAATTAAAAATTGGCGTTAAAGTTGAAGCTGTAAAATTATGACGAACGCAACGTTGTAATAATATTACTTTTTTGTCGAGCAGAGAAATGAAATAATGAAGATAAATAAAGCTAATTGCGTACTTTGGAGTGTTAATTTATTGATAAGCAGCTTAATTTATTTACATTTAAAACCGAGTCACGTTAATGAAGGCCGTAAAGTTATAACTCCCAGTAAAAATAGAATTATTATTTTTAACTGTAAATATATATTTTCAAATATGTTTTCTCTGTTGAAGAAATTTATATTTTGGAAATAATAAAAAATAATCAGTCACCATAATATGAGTAAAAAATAATTGTCTATTATTCATGCTGTAAGGCTAGGCTATTTATTTATCAATATTGCCAGTATGGGTGACACGACAAAGCCGCGTCGACAAAGCCGCGAAATAAAAATAAATAAAAAGTATAAGTTATAATATTAAAATGAAAAAAATAAAAACATAAACATAAAAAAATAAGAACGCGAATGAAAGAGAATATTTTTTGTTTAAAGTATATTTATAAAGCAAAAAAATAAAAACAAAAACGTTAAAATTATTAGGTGTATAAAACCAAACGAATAAGTAAAGAAAATTTAAAAAATACACAAAAAAAAATATTAAATATTAATACATTTCATGAATCCAATAAATGACAGCTTAAAATTTTAAATAATGTCCCAACCTTCTTAAATACGCTAATTTATCAATATTACCATAAAAAGACATTTTTATTAAAATTTTGATTTTCGCGGCAATATCGACGCAGCTTTGTCCTGCGCGGCTTTATCGAGGTGCCGCCAGTATGAATGTATTATACTTGATCCATTTTTAGAGACACAAAGGCAAAGCTCCCGGCTTACGTGACATTACAAACATATCGAAAATACCAATGGACAAACATGTTTTCATATTATTGTCTCAAGTTAAGTGTCGCCATCATAGGTGAAAAGATGACGCATCCAAATAGGGTTCAAATGCCGTAGCTGGCAAAAATTGCACAGGTTTTTTCATGTGCATTTTTCATTTAAAACCAGGACATGGACTAAATTGATTGAGCTAATAACTGACAATGATTACTCGTAAAACCTGTCAAAACAATTTTTACATTCTGGAGATCCATGTGATTTGTTTCAGTGAGGATATGGATAAAAAAAAGCAAAAAGTATTGTCAAAGAGATAGAAACAGATGAATTTAGATTCGCAGTCTTATTATGTCTTGTAACAAAAATGAATCGACCCGAATTGTACAACATATTGATGTTTAACATAATCAACTTTTTAACTATATCCATTTTGAAACAAAGCTTATGGATTTCCACAATGTGAAGATTGTTTTGACGAGTTTTTTTAAAAGTAATGATTATCAGTTATTAGCTCAACCAATTCGTGTCTATGTTCTGGTTTCAAATACACATTACATGAATAAATATGTGAAATTTTCGCCAGCTACGAGATTTGAACCCTAGACTCTCAACTCGTCAGTTAGATATGCGTCGAATCATATATTGATATTGTATAGGAAGCAAGTCAAACTCGCGGACTTGACGATTTTCTATGACCTAGGACAAGCCAATATAAATCTATATAAATATCGTATCACCAATGATAGTACCAAAAAAGAGATGTCAAGAAAATGTTAATATTATCTTTGTTCTTGTTTTTTATACCATTATTTTCATGATAAACCTTCTTTCAGTTAAAATTGATTTTGAATTTCGGAATGATGTTGATTTGTTTGCGTAAATAAATATGTTTGATATTTTTTTATTATGAGTGGGATACTTAGTATTTAACGCTAATAATACACTGGGTGTCCAATTGTTATTAGGCTTAATTTAATTAAGAAACGACCTCATAGGCGATCATCACTAATTAGTTATCGTTATTATATAGTCTTACTTTTACAGCAGGGTACTTGTATTGTACGTGAGGCTACTTTATGCAAAAGGCATAAATTGTTACTCGTATGTTGTATGCACTTATTTATTAATAATAAAGATATACAATAAACAAACATACATGTATTCTAAGAAGAATGATTCAGTTCCCGAATAAATTTAAGTCACGTATTATATTACGGAAATGAGAAATATTTCACTTAACTTTTTGGCGAGTAAGTTTTTGTGAACTAAACTGTATCGAGGGAGCGAACAGTTTCGTCAATTCTTTCCAAAAGGTTAAATTACGAGCAAACTCGAAAGGTTAACCACAATATATACTTTTTAAATG
>JAPMAE010002318.1:1216-13525 GCA_036584705.1 Rhyacophila sp. 25_7 | reverse complement strand
CTCATCTTCACTTTGGTTGCGATAAGAGGCTGCTAGTTATACCACCGCATTCCCAGAATTCACCGCAAGCATATGTTTTTGAAGCTCAATAAAATATTGTATAATGAAATGTTAAAATATAATACATAGCGAAATGAAGCATTTTGGATCGTCACAGTGTAAAAATGATTTAAATATGTGTATTTTATGAATTATGAAAATAGTTGCTAACTATTAACTCAACCATTTTGGATTTTTGTCCTAGATACAAATACAAATAAATAAATATACGATTTTTTTGTCACCAGTTACAAGACTTAAACCCGCGGAAGTCACTTGCAAGAAAAACCCACTTTTCACTTTGCTAATGAAACGATAAGCATTTATAAATGTGTGGTTTTTAATTTTCTTTGCAAATACTTGCAAATTAGTACAAATAACAAGTGTAAATGCAAACGTATCTTAATAAAAACGGACAAATAACAAATGTTAGCACTTAATGCAATGCACAAGAATATAATATTCGGACAAAATTACGAGACTGATGAGTTGTGGAAAAAATGTTTTTTTTTTTGTTTCTATTATTATTGATTTGCAATATTTTTGTTGTCGGCCTCCTTAGGTTAGTGGGTAATGTGTACGTCTAGCAAGCGGGTATCACGGGTTCAAAGTCCGTGCTCATTGAAAATTTTTACAAATATTTATTCATTCATATTGTAGCTATGAGATGAACCCGAAACAGTAGAGTTAATAATTAACAAACTCGTAAAGAATAAGTATAAAAAAAATTTTGACGCTATAAAAATCTTATATGCTCCATTTTAGAGCATGTATGAAATTTAAAAAATATGTATTTTTAAAACGTAAAAATTTGAAATTTTTTTCGGAATATATAATTTTTGTATTATATTATATAATATAAAAAAGTAAACTCAAGATTTCAGTAAAAAAATAATAATATTGACAGTTAATTTTCAATGTACAAGTATTTTGAAACATCAAATTTGACGACATGTTAATTCATTTTATACAGTTTAATACTACAAAAATAAAAATGTAGAAGATGTACAGAACAAAAAAGGAACCTTTGTAGATTTTTAATAATTTGACATTTGTGCTGAATCGTTTTTTCTCGGAAAAATCCTATTTTTGATTTTACAATCTGAACACCTGTCGTCAAAGACTTTATCTTACAAAATGAAAAATCTTCAACACGCTTTCTTACAGCTCCGATCATTATTTTGGTGAAATGCTTATACGAGCTAGTTTCGATCAGAAGAGATAAAACTATATTTGAACGCTGTTCGAGTTAAGTGTACTCTATATTTACTGTGTGCATCATGAAAGTACTCTTTTGACCTACTATGTAAAGTACTTTCAGTAACACTTTACTGAAATAACATATTGGTTACGATTTGATCATAGTAAAGTGTATACACATACATAGAAAATATATTAAAATTATGAATTGGAAAAGTTTATATAAAACCCATAGTAACACTAAATTAACGATAATGTAAGTATTTTATTTCACTTATAACAAAAATAAATTATAAACATTTTAATTTGGTAAATTTTCTTTGATTACAACTAATAAAAATAATAAATTTTACTTAAATATAATAAAAGACACAGGGAGTTAGTAAAATTGCTTAGTTTTACCCAATATTTTTAACATAATTCCATGTACGCAACAAAATGGAGCATATGGATATTCAATATGTGAACATTGTCTTAACAGTTTTTTTACGAGTAAAAGTTGTTAATTATTATCGCAATCATTTCGGGTTCATGTCCTGGCCGCAATGCAAGTGAATAAACATTTTTAAAAAATGCAACCACCTACGGGACTTAAACCCGTGGCTCCGCATATTGAGCGTACGTAATGCCAAATAGCCTAACAAAAGCGACTATTCATCTATTTATAATATACATAATACCTTAGCACTAAACTATAAAAAACCATTTTAGTTAATATAATGTAATAAAGTGCTATTTAACGTTTCATGTATTACGGTGGACAAGTATATCACATAGTATGAATAGCGGTATGTCATTTTTTAGCTAGCAAAAGGTTAAGCCAACTGTTTTTATAATTAATTTTTTCTACTTTCAATCCTTGGTGGAAAAAAAATATTAAACTTATAATAGAGTTTTAGACATTTTTTCAGAAATATATAATTGAAAAATTTCGAGACTAGTTTCATATGTTACAACAAAATCAGTTGAAAATTTAATAATAGACAAAACGTATATTGAAGTTTTAAAAATATATTTGGGACAAAAACTTTAAAACTGTGTTATTATTTCAACAATATTTTTAAGGAAAAAAACTTGTTTTAAAAATGTATATACATACTCAATTATATATTATGAAATTTAACAAATTTTGTTGATATTTTTTATTATTACGTTTACGCAATAATAATAGTGACGAAGAAAAATATTTTCGACTGTTTGTGCGCTTCAGTAAAAATTTCTTAGTATACATATATACGAGTATATTGAAGAAATAGATTTATCAAATATTTAGTAATTGCAGTAGACGCTGATCTTGTATTTCTTCAATGTTTTGTGGAAAATGTATTCAAAGTGTGAAATATCACACTATAAATCAAAATCAATATCACAAAATAATAATTTTAATATTATGGATTAGCATTTATCAACATATGACAGGATATTAATTTAAGAGTATTTTATATATACGAATATGTTAATGAGTGTATTTCAATTTAAAAATGCTTGAAATTGAGTTTTAATCCAACATAACAAAAAACTAATTTGTAAAAAAACTATTGAACATTGCTTATTGCAAAGAAAATCACCACGAAACGCCTAAAACTGTAATATAAAAACTGATTTACACTAGCGGAAAAATCCGAAAAGCTAACAAATATTTTGGCGTAGCGTAAATACTGACGTAACCTTTATTTTTTCGCAAGAAAAAAATTCAATCCATTTCAACAATGACCCAGTGCCAGAGTTGCGGGCCTTTTTACGAAAGTAAAATCTAAAATCAGATAACGGCCGAAAAAAAATTAATCTTCTAACCGAGATAGGAAATATTTGTGTCGAGCATTTTTATTGTGACCATGACGCAACATGTGTCAATAATAAATTGATAGAAATAGTTTTTATATAAAAATATGCATGTAATAATCGAGTTAAATAACATTGAGTATAATACAACACAGTTTTGCAATTATTATCGGAAAAAACACGATCTATTGTAAATAAATATAATTAAAATTACGCTAAAAAAGTGTTTTTAAAAGTATTTTAGTATTTTATAATTAACGTGTACTTTTAATTATTGTACATTATTTGTTTTATGAAACAAATTGTCCATATAGATCAGGGTAGTCAACCTGTTACATACCATGAGTAAATTTTTTTACAAACGAGTTCAGATGCGCCATACAGTTCAAACACCTTTTCTACTTTATTATGTTCATGGTTAGAGTTTCTAATAAAAATATAGTAATATTGTATGCGCAAGGATGCAACGCGCCACGTATAATCATCAAATATGCCACGTTTAGCGCATGCGTTACAGATTGACCACCTTTGATATAAACCATCAGAATAACATGTCAATTTAAAAATACGAGTTTTCATAAATTTTATGAAATGATCTTAGTGTGAGTTTTGTATTAATTTAATCTAAACAAGTAAGTTATTCTGAATATTTCAAACCTTCGATAAATTAACTATATTGTAAATAATACTATCAATGAACTACTCGTTTATTGATGAATTGTATTATATATATGCGCAGTGATGTATTGATTATTTAAGATAAGCGGTTGGGACGATTTTAATGGACAAATAATGTTTCAATGATGGAAGGTATTCAATCAAAGCATCAAACAATTACTACTCCTAGAGATGAAAACATACTACTAGAAGTAATTTATATTTTTGAAATGAAAAATATTTGGAATAGAACATTTCAGTTTACAGTAAATATAGAAAGGTATGGTATCTTTAATTACTACATTCACTTTGAGATAGAGTATATGAGATCACTTATTTATAAAGACTTTTAAAAATATATATTTTTAGAGTAGAAACAAATATAATGTATTAAAATGATGTTATATTGTAATATAATAGCTCTAGTACTAGGTAGAATTGACATTAGAGAAAATATATTCTGTTAATTACTTGCTAAATTATTACAAATACATATAAAAGAATTTTTAACAATAGTATGATCAGCTACGAGATCAAGCCCGCTTTAGACACGCAGCCAGTCAATATATCCGCTGAGGCACTGTGGCCTGGAAAATATTTAAAAATGTTACATATTTACAACTCATTCAAAATTTATAAAATACAGACATTTTTACATACAATTGTAAATCATATTCGTTTGAAAAATCTAGAATCACATATAAGTTTCCATTTTATCATGATCGTATTGTGTACTGGCCCTAAAACTGTGTGATTGAATTTTTGACAAAGACTAATTTCAATGGTCTGTCACTGTATTTCATACGAGTTTTATAAAGCTCTAATAAATAAAATTTCAAAAAAAATAAATAAAAAGAGTTTATTTTTGAAAGTGTACATGAGTTCAACAAATATAATATGTATTGTACTTATTTCATGAAATAGATACGAGAAACAATAAAATATTATACCAGTAAAATATACTTAAAGTACTAACAATTGTGATAAAACAACCAAAATACTGAGAATTTTTAGTTGAAATACAGTATTTGCGACAACTTATTAATTTACATTTGACTGAAAGCAATTATTATTTAAAGAAAATATGATTTATTTCAAGATGTAAAGTATTATGTTTATTTTGAATAAAAAATAGTTTTGTATCTTTTACAAATACAAACGATTTATAAACTTATGATTCACATACTGAGTATCCCGTATACATGTTATTAATAAAAATTGATCGGTAAACACCACATTATGCACAACTCGGCTGTCAAGTTTCAAAACCTAGTAAGTGTTTCAACACAAAATGTTCAAGACGACTAAATTGGTCGAGGAATTATCGAACAAGAATATATAGGAATAATTTTACGGCTTAAAGTAAAACAACGCTATCTACAAAAATGCAACTTTACAGGAGAGCCAAATGTTTTATTTTTTTATTTTATTGAAACTCAACAAAGGAAATGTTTATTTAAAACCTAATGTTCGAATGTTATGATTTGATGTTGTTTGATAATTGTATTTTTCTTGCAACAAGAATAACAAGTTATATAGGCTTTTGATATTAAACAAAGACAATTTTATCTAATTATTGTCAAACTTTACAGACGATTTAAAAAAAATTAGAAATACTTATATACCGTTGTTTGACATTTATGTAGCCAAGAACGTGAAGTAACATTAACACAAATAAAAAAGGCATTTTTTTAAAATAACGTTGTTTATCTTTAAGCCTTCGAAATGCAGTAAACAAAAGAAGAAAATAATATCAAAACCAATATGTGCATTTATCAATTTCATTACATATTGAGTAAATATTAGTTACTAGATTGTAATATTTTTTCTTAACTAAGTTATAAAGTTGTTTTCGAGGAAAGTATTGTTACTTGCTGGATTTAAAAAATTGATTTCACCTATATAGACACTGATTTCATATAAAATATCGACAGTAAAATGTGCATTGTATCTTAGTAATATAGAATATGCATTAAAACGAATTTTCAAAAATTTTTCAGTTACTAGGTTTTAAAATTGGGCAGCCAAACTGCGTATTTAATTTGGGCTCGTGTTTACCTAAAGATATTATACAAATATTTTTTATATTAACATTTTCTTTTAACTATCTATCTATTGGTTGAATGAATATTATTTTTACATCGACTGTAAAACGACGAAATACGAGTATGTAAAAAACGGCAAAAAAAATTGTACTAATGATTAGAGATTAAATAATTAACTACACACGAGTGACAGTGCTTTTAATAATGTAAATACTGATATAACTTTGTAATAAAGTCAAGTATCTCAACTATTAAATTATTGTATAACGAAAAAAATATATCTATGCTCTTTTTTTGCACGCCAAGTAAATTATTTTTCTCTGACCTGTTACAGAAAAAGTTACATATCGCTGTTGTATTATATAAAACCTTGCTTACAAAAAAAAACATGTTTGAAATTCATATTTATGAGTTTTATTTTGTTAAATGTCAAGCAACAGTATTTTTTTGTTAATTTAAAAGTATAACTTCTAAAAGTGATAGTTTTATTTTCGTTTATAAAAATTCGTTTCAGAGTTGTTAGTGCTCTTTTAATAAGTATTTTTATAAATTTTAAGTATAAGTATTTTTAAATAAATAAAAAAATAATGTTTTTTAAATGTAGCGCAATTTATAAATGTATATTCTCAAATGAGAGGTTTAAAAAGATTCAGATAAATGTAATTTCATATTGGTAACATCTTTAATTAAATAAAATCAAAGTTTGAGACATCTATTTATTACATGTCAGGGTTAATATAATTCCTATTTTATATACGTCATTATTCTCAAGAAACGTTAGAAATAACTTTAAAAAATTGAAATACGAGTAATATTACAGCTTTTATACATATTTTCAAAAATTCAAGATCAGTTTCATCTGTTACAATATTTTCAACATGGCCATAATAAGAGAAATTGCTTTAAAAATTCTACAATATTTCTATGAATACATGAATTATATTGATATTATTAATTTTTAAACGTAATGTTTGTAATGTTTAATGATTTTTTAATACAACCATACAATTAAAGCCTTGATCTGTCCATTAGAAACAAATGTATTAAATTAATAAACCGTCATGTCACAATGTCAAAACAACGTGCCACGTTGTTTTAATTAATTTAAGCTATCTAATTACTTGAAATCAAGCTTTTCATCAAAATGTACGTGTATATGTATATACAAACAGTCATTTTTAATGATATTTGATGCGACAATTTTTGTACACGTGAACAATTGTATTTTGAATTGGTGACAGATTATATGAAATTTTCCCTCACTATGCCAATAAATTGCATACAACTTTTATTTTCTAATTTCAAATCGCATAGCTGTAAAAATCAAGAGGTTTTATAATATATTTTGTAAGGTAAATATAGATCAGGCTAGTTAAGTTAACCTGAATAGACTTAGTCTATTAACGAGTATCGGGTCTATTACATTCGTTTTACAAATAATTGTTCTAAAATACTTAAATAGCAGCTTTATAAATGTAAAATTGGTCAACAAAATGTCTCTTTTAATTTTTTTTTTAATATCCTGAAGTACTTAGTTTTCTCTCATTTCCACACATAAAAACGATATTATATTCATTATTTGCTTCTATCGTAAATCTATCAGTATTAAATAAGTGACATTTCTATGTTAGAAACAAGAATAATACGATCTATTTTTTATTATCGATTACTTGGGTAGCAACGTATTAATTATAACAAATTGTGGCCATTTCTCACAATATAACTCACAAAATGGAAACTATTTCCAACAAAACATGAAATAGTATTATCGTGTGTTATATTATATGCTACGCTAAAGCATATAAAAACCTTTTTTTGTGATTTTCTCTTGTTTCTGTTCTGCGTGAAATCAAACAGATAACATTTCTGATGTTCGCCTTGAAACCTATGTAGTACGAGTATATCTGGATGAAATACATCTGGGAATACTTAAGATTGAGTCAACGATGTACTCGTATACGACTAACAGATGTGGTAAAAAACGTTTACTGAAGCCATTTATATCTTTAGATTTACCTTACAAGTTAATTTATATTATACAATTACCGAAAGATAAAAATGTATTGAAAAATTTTTGATCTTCAACCGTACATACTTATAAACGCATTTAAGTCAGAAAATGTTTTATAATATTTTTTAAAATTAAAAATTACTAAACTTATAGTAATGTTCATTTCAATAATTGAATTGCAATGATATTAAATCTTATAAAATATAAACAAATATATAGATTCTTATTCACAGAAAAAAAATGTTTGTTATTTTTAGGTTGTACACAGAATATAACTTTAATATATTTAATTTTTGACTGAAGTGAATATACCTAATAACTAAACAATTTATGACAAGAAATGAGATGAAAATCTAACGCGCATGTTTATTCTTGGTCTTGTATAATAAGATGTCATGTAAAAATAAATACTATTTACGAGACTCATAAACATATAGATATATTTTATATAAATTATTTTATATATTTTAGTAAGAATGTAAACGTAATTAACGAACAACTTAGGTACAATTATTTTTCTAGAACAAGTAAAATTTAGTTATAAATCCAAGGTTTCACCATAAAACTAAATAAACCAGTATATTGATTAAGAATTTATAGTTTTTTCAAATGATTATAATACGATTTAAATAAAATTATATTAGAGATTTTCGTAAAGTATATATACATATATAAAGTAGAAACCATGCAAAGCCTTGACACGAGTATGAATAAACAAGCAGTGTCAATACCGATTTTATGTATTTTCGAATATCATATTTTACGAGATTAAACTTAGTTGCAGAAATAACGTATTTATGTTGAATGCATATATAAAATTCAGCTTAAAAAATAATAGAAAACGTTCATATAAGATAAACAAAATTAAATAACGTAAATATAAGTTTAGGACGTATCAATATTATTTATAATTTTAAATTCTTTTATAATCTGGGACGAGAAGATTTTTTTTTAAATTTCTCCTGTAACAAAATATTTTTAAGGCTCCATGGAGTTTTTTATATCTGAATTTAGTCTGTAAAGTTATAAAAAGCTTAAAGAGTATTAAATATTAAATGAAAACATATTTTTTTACAATGATCATCTTATTCTTTTTCTCAAACCATGTAATGCCCCTTAGCCAGAGCATATGAACGTTGCATGTTGCTTCCATGAATCTTTGTGGTAAATAATCTTCTTGCATCTTCCTGTAAATAATCTTTTCATTCCTATGTCATGACGTTATTCTGTAACTTCACCAAAAATACAATCTGTGGATGGTATTCAGTGTCCTCCCTAACCAAACTGATTTTTTAATTTCAATCATTGTTAAGTTTAAATATCAAAGTTTTTTTACACTAAAACCTATTTTAGATAGTCATATATTCTATATATCAATTTACACGATACATTTTGGAATCTATGTTAAAAATTTGCTGCTGACGTCTGTTTTCAAAGTTTAGTAAACAATTATTTTAAGGCTTTGTAAGATGCTATGATTCGTTCAAAAAGAACCATAGTTATAATCTAAATAATTAATGAAAAATCAGTTTTAAATTGTTATTTCGATACAATATAATTAATTTGAAATATACTTAAAATCTTATACTCGTATTAATATTTTTCAGTTATGAGTAGAAGTACGACTTATTTCAAAGAAGACAAAGAATATCGTTTAGAAAAATTCATTATGGATTTCAAAATTACAGGTGGATAGAATATCATAAACTTTACGCTCGGCAGTTAAATTAATTTGTAAGCAATCTGCTTAATTAAGATAATATAAAATTGACCATTTAATATGATGTTGAATTTGTTTAATTACGTAAAGCTCTTGGCACTTTGGCTTTAAATACATATAATGAAACAAAATATTTCATTAAAAATTCGTTTTCAGTCTTCATTTAAAATATTTTTCAGAAAAAATATTGTATTTACATATATGTTAAAAAAATGTAAATATTGGTTAATAACGAATTATTTTTAAAGAATTTAATAATTATAGAAAAATACGATTAAATAATTTCTTTCACTTTTCTTAAGCTCCTTTCATCAAAAGTTATTTAATTTAAAAACAATGTTGTCAAGTAATCATAACCCACATAACGTTCTTTATTAAGTTTTCTTACTCTTCCTTCTACATGTAAATATTCAGTTTAACCCACCCTCCCTCTCTCCTCTCAAAGATTACGTAACTTTCCACATGATATAGAAATGAAATTAACAAGATTCTTAAAAAAAATGTCTTATATAACAATAAAAAATAATCCATCCTCTCCCTTGTAACGCTATGTAGACGTTGGTAGTTATCGCTCCCCCCTCAAGAGCATTACGTGTTTATGATCGACTTCTAAGTAAAATAATCATGTAAAAGTACCTCGCTGACTTATCGAATGTATTTGTAAAAAATGAACTGCATATATAATTGCGACATAAATTTCATTATATATACAAAAAAAAACTATGCACGCTTTGAGATAGAGCATATGTAATGATTCTCTAGTAATATTTTTATTAATATTTATGTATATTTTACGAGTAATGAGCTATTAATTATTAGCTCAACCGTTTCTGGTTAATGTCCTAGCTTCAATACGAGTGAATAAACATTTAAATATTTTTGCGACAACCATGAGCTTTGAACCTGTGACCCCCAATTAGTAAGTGTGCGCGCTTTCAACTAGACTAACGAGAGCAAAAAAGATAACGCACTCTCTCCCTTGTAACGCCATGTAGACGTAGGTGGTTATTCCTTCCTCCTCTCAAGATTTTTAAGTGGTTTATGAATAATTCTTAAATAAAATAATCATGTCTAAGTACGAGAACACAGTTGACTTGTAAATGTAGTGAAAAATGGCTTGGATACGTATTTATAATTGGGCGATTATTACATATAAGAAATTATTAGTTGAAAACTTGATGACGTCACCTATTTTACTACTGAAACTTACTGTGAAAACAAACTCATAAGAATATTTATTTTGATCGATGTGTCGATGCAATTAACTAGTCCACTGGCCAAAGTCTGATTCATACCACGATGAAAACAGAAATTGAAATTATATTTCAACATTTAGTTGTTCTCCGAGCTTTATGTCTCTTATAACGAGAGTTTTAGTAAGTACGTTAATTTTTTGTAAACCCCCATTACCAGATTATTACTAAGTCATAAACCCATCAAAACAGTTGGGCTTCATTTCGTCTGAATAAATCATACCGGTTCATCCATTTGAATTTATTCTTCAAAGTACTACTTATATAATAGATATTGATCTAGCAATATGTACTTATATTATTTTTTCCATTTTTTCAAATAAAGATTTGATGCAATTGATCTTGCCTAACAGTACAAAAAAATTCACTCCGAAAGAAATAATATATTACCCGAAATCGCAATAAACCAATTTGTACTATATTTTTATTTTGTACGGCAATATATCTACAATTATTGATATTTAACATTTGCTTATATTAAGAATACGTTATTCTTTCTTTATCAACAAACAAAAATAAAATAAGTGTTTTTTTTTCAGTCTTAATGTTAATATTTAACCCAAAATATTGTTTAAATTCTGCTCTAAAAATAGCCATTTTTACGATAGAACATATTGACAGAACACCAACGATACTGAGTGTTGAAATTAATATGCCAAATATATATCATGTATATATATATATTTTTATCTTAATAATTGTCTTTTAGTGAAGTTAAGTGTCACTAAACATGATTTATTTCGGTATTGATATTTATTTTCTAAAAACTATTACCATATTATCAGTATGATTGAAATAGAAAACATAAATCGAGAAAAAATAATAATTAGGAAAGCCCGTATTATCTGTATTTTATCTAAAAATCTACAAATAATAAATTTTATTTGCAATAAAACTGGGTTATATGTGAAACCCTAGTTCTTATATATTTCCGACTAGTTGCAACTCAAACATATATGTATTTAATTAATCTCACAAATAGGTTTTCTAGGCTGCTGAGGTGATTAGCAAAAGTCTATCTACCAAATAAAAACTAACTTTTGAAATCATTTATTCTAGCTAAATTATTTTTACTTAGTTTAAATGTGCTTAAAAATTTCAAGCTTTTTGTTATTAATCTTTGTTATACATGTTTCTTTTTAAGTGACAACCTATTAAATGACATAGACGTTTCTAAAATATCTTGTTTAGAATATTTAATTTGAAACATGATAAATTAATTAAAGTTTTGTCGGAAGTGGTCTGACCTATTACCCGTATGACCTTAGCAAAAGGTGTATAAATATTAATATCACATTTGAAAAGTTAGATGTCAAGGTTATTCAGAAAAAAAGTATTAAATTTCAACATTTTAGGTTTATTGAAAAAATCAAATTATGTTAAGTAAAGAGAATTTATTTATATGAGACTTCTGGAGTTGGAGTTAATTTCTGAAAAATATTTTGAAAAAAGAAAATTTATAATTTTTCCATATTTGTTAGGCTAAACTAAATGAGTTTTTGACCATTTAATAGCATAAATTTATTATCAATTTTTGAATAAGTATATATATATAATTTTTGCATTTGTAGGTGAGTAGATAGCGCATCCGACTCACGAGCC
>JAPMAE010002317.1:3457-17379 GCA_036584705.1 Rhyacophila sp. 25_7 | reverse complement strand
AGATGCTCGACGATGAAGCGGCTAGATGGGAACAGCTAATAGTAAAACAAATAGTGTTGATAAGATAATCTCCAATTTGGGAACGCCATATAATATAGCGATTTTTAGTGAAAAAAAAAAACACGGATAAATAATTATATAGTAATAGTAATAGTCCAATGTATTTGAGTGTATGTATGAATCAAAATAAAAAAATGGTCTACTTTTATAATACCTTTCGTTTTCTTGCGTATCCCTTATTTTCCGAAATTATGGTTATCGTAAAGATAGCGCATATTTGTTACCGTAGATGCCGAAATTGGGTAAAGCACAAAAAACGGAAACACACGATGTAGGTATATATAATATTTTACGCTTCATGGTTCTTTCTTATATTTACCTAATCCATCTAATTCTTGTATAATATTTGGATATTGGAATTAGACACATTGTGACAAATTGTGTTGGTTATTTTTCATTGAAGTTTGAGCTATGTGATCTCCATTTTATATATATCGCCCAGCTAATATAATCGTGTGTACTGTTTATTATTTATGTATGGAGAGTAATGTAAAAAAAAAAATACAAACCAAAATAGAATATATGGACCTCCGCTGTGTGATTGTCCTGGCAAATTATGATAGGCAACAGTTGTTTGAATGAGTCCAGTAAATGTATAATATCAAAATTTACGTTAAACACGTATTTATTAACTATGAAATTTGATCACTGATGTGAGGGACAGTCTAGAAGCGGATGAGGTTTCTCCTGAACTGCCATGGTAAAAACTTAATCAACACGTGTAGAAACTATTTGATACTATAGACATATAACCGTCCAAATTAATCGAGTAACAGTAAATTATTCAAAAATCTAAATAACAGGAATAATAAAATATTTGTCACAACCCTGATTACATACGTAAATATGCGTTAAAAACATTGTTCCAAGGATATTAGTGAGTGAATGCGTTGTATTGAGTCTGGTAGCGTTTGGGAAAGATACAGCTGCCCTTATTCATGTCACATGTTTTATCGAAGAATGCTGTGCGTCCAACCGTAGGTTGCGGTTTCGGTTATGATTACACATTTTCATAAACACATAATATACAACATATCTACCGTATTGGCCCGACTATATGGCGAACCCTATTTTTTCATCTGATTTTTGGAGAAAAAACCATATCCCGCACCATTATACTGTATTATGAAAAATAAAATGCAAAAACTTTCAACACCTCAGAAACCGTCAGAACAGGCAACGTGCAAACGATGTCGCCCTTTGAACGCTCTTCTTACAATGTTGCCAATTCGCTAATCGCGAGTAGTGATTTTATTGTTACCTACTATACAGGTGCTTAGGATCATAAGAGTGAAACTACAAAGGCACAGTTTTAAAAAAATAATTCGTTTCATACTTTTGTCTTTAAACGTTTTATTTCATTTGTAGTTTCAACCAAATTTATCTGGGTAAGGACTTATCGAATGAGTTTCATCTTTCTGTCACAAATAGAATTTTATTTTTGAATGTCAGTTTAGCACTTAACAAAAAACAGCCATTTTTGTATTTTCGCCCTTATGAGACTAAAACCGTACGTTTGCGACTGGAATATAAGGCGACTACCTATTTACGTGACGCCTTTTTCAATAAAAACTTCGTATTATAGTCGGACTAATAGATTACTATGTTCATACGGAACATTATGTATATAAATATAATATATTCAAAAGGTAAAGAATGACAAAATCCGAAAATACTCCTAATAGAGTTAAATTTTTCAAGAATATTCCGACATTTACAGTGACATGACATTATACAGGTAGGGTTTTGAGTGTGTATTAGTAAAACCTAGTTTAAAATATGGGGTATGGACGGAGTTGCCAGGATACGAAAGTGGGGTGAAATTATGGGAAATAATGAAAATTAACCCAGGAACCAGTCGATATATTGACGAGCCCAAATAAAAATACTAGGCGCCGAGATAATGCGTGTTAATGATTTTTCCCATTTGTCGACTTCATACAATTTTGTGCATAATAATGTAAATCAGATTTTTAGAACATTAACAATTTATTTATTACGATGATCAGAGGCGACGTCCAACCTTTTTTGCAGCGCGACCACTTTAGATATTTGCAAAAAGCTGACGTTCCCTATACTAAATCAAGGGCGTTAAACTCAATCTTTTAAAGTACCAGTTTTCTTCCAAATTATAATATTAAATCGCCTTCAGTAAGTCAGAACATAGCGCGCTCGACTAACAATCCGAGGGTCTGCTGAGGGATGCTGGCCACAAATATTTATCCATTTGTATTTGCACCATGGACATGGAGCCGGTTGTGTTAATAATTAATAACTTGGAAAAAAGCCAACTATTAAAAAATCTTCACACTGTGAGGTTCATACAATTCATCTAGGAATAGAAATGGAATTTAAAAAAAATAAGGTCGCACCTAAATGCTTCGCGAACGGATCACAGCTTGTGGACCTTATCTTTGACACACCTATAGTGAGTCCACCGAACAATACAACATAGTGCAAATAATAAACAATTCGATTTAGGCGTACTTGTACAATTTTTCTAATATTTGTATATTTTGTTAAGATAATCTTTTATGTCCTCTTAGAAACGGAACATATGAATGTTTTCAATGCGAAAATTGCAATAGCAAATTTTTACGAGTAATAATAATCGATTATTAGCTCAACCAATTTGGTTAGTTTCCTGGTTTTAAATGTATATTATGAAAAACATGTGCAACGTTTGCCGGCTACTGAATTTATGACGGTCCGAGCTTAGGAAGCGGATACCTTGTCCACTGACCTACCAGGGCCGATAAACTTTTCAGTTTTATTAAAATGCATTTTTTCATAAAGAGGCATAACTTGTCACATGCATTTTTTTAAACTGACTTTTAGCATAGCATCTAATGTGGTTGTTCAAACGTCACTGATATGCCATACCCATTTAGTGGCGTACAATTCAATTTTAATACAATTTCTTATATTTCAGTGCGGTACGAAAATATGTTCATGGTGTGTTCTTTTGTTTAGTGCGGCAGTGATAAATTTGTCACGTTGGAAAACAACTACAAAGCCTCGCATTATTACAACTGCTTATTGGAATGTCACAAAAAAAATGTGACCCCGCCCCAAGCGCTCTGCCCAGACGAAGTTTATTGTGAACGTAATTATTATATTCGCATGCATATGTGTACATACCAGTGACGTTTATAGGCATTTACGAGTAAGTTACATGCCCTAAAATTTTGACTGTCAAGAATATTTTTATATCGAACGAAGCAGATCGACATTTACAATGTAAAATAGCCTCGACAGATTTTATTACGAGCAATAATTAGATCAACAAACTCGGGCCGTGTCCTGGTTTTAAATGCACATAAAAACCTGTGTAATTTTTATCGGTTACGGGATTCGAAAATGAAACCCTGGGTTATAACTAATGTAATCATCTACGAGGTCGATTTATTTTAAATGTTAAGTAGTTGAAAGGCTTCGAAAATATGCAATAACATAAGCCCCTAGAGTGCCAATGCTGCAAGATGGGCAGCGTGTGCCTAACCCCATGGTTTGTGCGGGCAAACTAGTACCACTCGGTCTGCATTGATAATTGCATAACATCAACGACGAATGCGGTTCACTTAACGCATTTTCATGGACGGCTGCTCGCACTAAAACTTCTATCGTTCAATAGATAGGTCTTCTGTTACTCCGAGATTTTGTTCATGCTCATTCGATATATGACGATAATTCTGTGGTTAGCTGTCGTATTAAAAATATTTCAGGTATGCGTTAAGATTTCATTTTTGTATATGGATGAATTTCGTAAAAATTAGCGTAGAAAAAACCAAATCAAACATTTCCTTCAAAAGTCACCATCCGCCACTGGTATGTATGTACATTAAGACAGGGGCGATAAATACAATGTGGAAATTTGTTCCAAGACGAAAGGATATGTAAAAGTATACAGACAAATTTAATCTTCAATAACATCATCGGGATCATCGACCTTACTTCAAAAAAATGCAGAATACTCAACCCCCCCCCCACCCGGCCGTGGCGATTAGAACGTATGCACTGAAGTGACTTTTTATTGTCTGGGTTTTAGACGAATCGCGTGTCTTTGACGGATCTAAAATTACTAATAGTTATCCAGAATCTACCTTGAAAAATGGATGTATATTTAGTTACGAGTATAATTAATATTACTTAATTGGCAACATGCAGAAAAGAGGCCTCAAGAGGAAACATTACGCAGCAAATATTTTTTGATTATTTCCTTGAAAAACTGTTAATGTGATTCTGTATGGCATGTCAGAAAAAAACTACCGTTTCATATGAATAAAAGTATAAGAAGAAAATTATAAAGCATGACTTACTTGCAGTGCATTTGTATCTCGGAAACACGCTGGTTTTCGGTAACATGCCATCAATTTTGCCCCTGCCAGTCTCTTCCAAGTTCACCGGTGAAGAACACGACGCCGCGGTCATAGCAAGCATGCCCTCACAGCTGTTTTCGTCGAACATCGAATTAGCGAAGTGTAACTCTTCGATGTGCGCCACTAATTCGTATCCTGACTTGGCAACAAAATCACAGTCGTAACATAGACAATCATGTAATTGTCCAGTAGAACTATGGAGTTCTTCACAGTGACGATCGGTGTGTTTGGCGAATAACGTCGGGCTTTGGCACGAAAAGAAACAGTCGTCGATAGCGCATTTGAAGAATCTATCACATTCGGATGAACACTGTGGCTCAGTCGGACAGGTTTCTTCCGGAGATACTTTTTCCTGCGGTTTTGAATAAGCATCGCCTGATGTCTGCTTCGATATGACAACATTGGTCAGTTTCGATTGAGTAGAAGGCGTGTATTTAAGTACCAAATCAGCGATGGATTTCTGTGGAACTTGTGATTCACTTGGAGTGCTTGGTGAATCAGGATGAAGACTAACAACATTCTCTATGCACAGTTGAGATAGCGCGCAATCAGTAGGAGGTACCGGATCACATTTCGAAGAATGTGGCACAACCGAGGCCATGTCTGCTGTGTTTGGCTTCTTAGCCAAAAGGTCACTGAGAGGTCTGATTTGTATCTTCGATGTCAAATTCTCTGAAGCTTTTTCGATAACCGAATTGTTTGTATCCGACGCAGAGGCTGGTTTGCCTGAATCCGCGTTCAAATGCGCCAAGATATGGTCGAGCGCATCCAAATAGGTCGAGTATTCTTCTTTTATGGTCTGGAAGCCGCATTCTTTGCAGAATCCGTCCCATTCATCGTGCATGTGATCGAATTTTATGTGTTTCGCAAATATTAGGAAGAACTTCGTTTCGAATTTGCAAGTTTCGATCGAACAGACATAACGCACGCTGCCGTCCATAGATTTAAATATTTGTAAATCACCTGTATCTACAGATTCCGTATGCGCATGTTCACGACTGGTTGAAGGCATTTTAGGACTTGATTCCGACGGTTCTTTTTTCATAACGATATCCTCACTAAATACCTCTTCAATCGCCGAATACTCATAAGTGGTAAGTATTTCTTGTTTAATTTGCATTAGTGTGTGCGTTTCATCATTGTACTTTAGTTCATTCAAACTTTCTTCAGTCGTATCTTCTAAAATGGAATCAGATTCAATTTGAGATTCTTTTGGCAAAGATTCACTTTCTATTGGTAGCGTTTTTTCCAACACCACGAACGGTTGAGATGTAATATTTATTGAATAATCCGACGCGGTCTTCTTAGACGCAGTCTCTTGTTTCTTCGTAATAGTCTTCTTCTTTACCGGAGAAGTCTTACTATCAACTTCTGGTGTCGATATCTTCGATGCGGTCACAATATTATTACGACTTTCGTCATCATCATTATTTAATGTGTCAGGTGCATCAAAGATATGGTTTGACAAATTAATCTTGATTATTTTGCACTCCTCGTCAAAATGTTTCGCAGATAAGTGATTTTTAACGTTGTCTTCGTTCACTTGAGTGTAATTACACAGTCCACAAATATATCCAAATACTTCACTACTGGTCAAATCCGGCGGCAAAATACTGAAGTTATTGCATTCGTGTATCATCTTCGATTTGCCACTTTCACTACTACATATGTTACATTTTGCCTTATATTCCCCAGTATGACTTCGGGTTATGTGAGAGTAGAAAGTTTTCGGAGTAACGTTTATGAACAGTCGTTCGCAAAATCGGCACTGAAATTTGGAAACATCGACAATTCGATTCTCGTCTCCCGTTTTACCATGCGACTCGTCAACGGCCAACTTTGCGAAAACAGGATGTAGCCTAGATATAATTACTTCAGAGTGTGGATGAACAGTCTTAAAATGGCCAACGATATCAAGTCCGTGAAACTTTTGACAGATTACGCAGGAGTATTTTGACGCACTGGAAATGAAATGATATGACTTTATGTCAAAAGGTTCATCAGGTGTTGGCTCAGGATTATTGGTCACAACAGGAGGCACAGGAGAAACAATAGGCGAAGTTTGTTTAATTTTTGTACTTCGCTTCTTTTTTATAACCCCTGTACTCCAACCACCTCGTTTTTTCTTCTTTAATACAGAGTTTTTGGCTTTTTTTGTAGAATCGGCTCCATCGGTTGTTTTGACTGGAACATTTACTTCTGAATCAGGGTTGTCGACGGATGAACATTTTTCATCGCCAAACTGGGAAGAATTTATTTTATTGACAGAACTTAAATTTTCCACCGTTTCGCTGTCATTTGGAGATTTACGCACTACACCTTTCTTTTTCGTTTTTTTCAGTAAACGATTTCCAGGACGCTTCTTTTTCAATGGGCTCACAATAGCATTTTTTTCGGTAGTCCCTGAAATTGACGATTTTGTAGACTTCTCATTCGATGTAAACGTTTTAAAAATATCTACTTCTTCGTTACGTTCATCGTAATCGTACACCTCAAGATTTGTTTTAGGATGATCATTTGTCTTCAATTCTTCCAGGTGTACTTGAGGAAAACTTTTTTCGTTTAGCTTGGGCGTCAAGTCGCCGGATCGGCCTTTGTTTTTACACACTCGTTTCGACCTAGGACTAACTTTTTTACTTTTAGGGGATTCAGTATTTTCTAGAACTGATAGTTTTCTTTTTCGTTTTGCAGTCTCTGTGTTGGATTTTACACTTGCAGATTCTGAAGTTAGTCTACACATTCTGAACCCTAAATTTTCAGCGTCCATTACTCCTTGAGAAATGAACATTTCTCGTAAATCTTCTTGTAACATGAACAACTCTCGATTTCCTATCGCACGCCTCCTGTTGGCTTTGAGAGTTTTCACGTCTAAATCCTGCACAGCTATTGTTGTGCTATCTTCCTTCGAGTTATTTGATGATAGATCATCTTTCAGGGACAGATTTTGTTCTGAGTCAATAGCTTTAGAAGACTCGAGTATACCTGATATCTCGGGAGTAATATTTTTCTCAGCATCGGAAGACTGCTCCACAATTCCTTGGTCGATAACAATTTCGGAAGCATCAGTTTCTTTATTCAATTTCGTAATTTTCTCAAACATTTCCTCAAGTTTTTCTGTTTCGTTTACACTTTTTGATTTGAGCAAATCCAACATTGCGAGCATGGTTGACCTGTCTTTGAAAATATTGGCCAAACTACTTACTACATTTTCATTCAAAGATTTCACGTCATCAGACTTCGTCTGCGATGATGATGGGATTTCGTTTGAGATTTCATCACATTTATTCGATTCTACTTCTGGCGGAGTATCAGACGAAGACACATGATTGCAAGAATCTACTTCGATTTGTTTCTGAATATTTTCACTGGTAGTATCCGGTTTTTTCAAAATATTTTGTTCAGTACTATCGATACAGTTTTCATCATCTGCTACAGGCACTAGCTTCATGATATCTTCATCTATATTTTCATCATTTATAACGCTCTCTATTGCGTTTGTTGTATCTCCCGCATTTTTCAGATCAGCATCGCGGTCAGGTTTAGATTCTTTCTTTTCATCGGTATTAAGACAAATCACTTCATCTTCCATTTTGGCATCATCCGAAACTATAAGTACGACATCTTGGACATCTTTGGTACATTCAAGTTCTTTTTGCATTAAGCTATCACCTTGCACAGAAGGAGATTTCTTACTAGCAAGTCCATTTGTACTGGAAACCTTGCTGACGGAAATTATTTGTTTTACTTCTTTATCCTTAGCTTCGACAAATGGCCTTTTAATTTTAGGTATTTTATACTTGATCGATTGACTGGAGCACCGCGAAGATGAAAAACTTCTAGCAGATGCATTGGACGTAGTTTTAGGATCACTTATTTTTGAGGGCTCGGAAGGTTTATGCCAAGAATATTTATCGTCAATCAAGCGTTTACCGCGCCGCGATTTTTTATTCTTCCTGATTCTCGTATCATTCGACACACGACAAACTTGTTGTTTTTCAGATATTTTCTTATCCGATCCTTCAGAATCAGATAGTTTATTTTTATAACTATTATCTCCATATTCATTCCGGTTTTTTCTTCCATGATTATCAACTTTGGCATCAGTAGATCGATTTCTTGGATCCTTAGGATTTTGTTTAGCCATACTTGATGGGAACCCATCAACTGTTTGACGCAATCGACCCTGATGTAACTCTGATCGGTGTATTGATGTTTCGGATAGTTGAATGTTAGCGTGGATTTGGCGGAAATTATTTCCAACAGATCCTTGAATCGTCATACGCTGATCGACATCCCCATAACCACTATCACAACTCATAATTTGCTCGGAATATACATCATCACAAAATTGTCGCGGACCAAAAGAGTTTCTGTTCTGTCCAAAATACCCATCTTGGCGAGATTCGAGTAACCCAGAAGTATTTCGTCCACCGTAGCTATGCGAAAACGATTGTGGATTATCCAAAGAACTGTTACGGATTTCATTATTCCAGGAGTGGTCCACAAATAGGTCTCTATCAGAATCGAAATGGTGCGGTCTCATAATCGTGCGTTCGTGATTGAATGTTCTCCCTTGACTCTGTCCTCTGCTAAATCTATCATGGTCGGACTCTGCATTGAGCGATCGACCCACACTGGATTCACGAGTGAGCATTCTTCCCTGGCTTCTTCCTCGACTCATTCGATCCGAATCATCTTCAAGTAAGCGTGTTCGCCCCACGCTGGGTTCTCGAGTAAACGTTCTCCCTTGACTTTGGCCACGATTCATTCTATTCGGAATATTCTCAAGATAAAAATCTTGTCCCATGCTAGGTTCGCGATTTACCGATCTTCCTCGACTTCGATTTGGACCTTGATTTATTCTATTGTCCACATCTTGGACACGTGTTCTTTCCATACTACATTCACGAGTAAACCCTCCAGCTTGACTGTATGTCTGATTCAACCTGTCGGAATCAGGATCAGAAATTTGTCTTATGAAAGGTTCACAATTGAATGTTTTTCCTAAATTTCTTCTATCCACATCAAGAACGAGCGTTCTTGTCACATTTGGCTCAAAACTAATATCTCTAACGGGGTCCATATTGAGTGACCTTCCAACGCTAGGTTCCCGATTAAAGACTCTCCCTTGACTTCGACCGCGAACCATTCGATCAGGCACCACATCCATGACTGCATCGCGAGATGGAAATTTTTCTGGGATTTCCAGTTTGTTATTAGGAATAAGTGATGGACCAAAACTGGGTTCATGATTTACCATACCACGTTCGTTTAATAATCTTTTCTGGTTTTGACCTGCAATGATCCGATTAAATCTGACTTCCTGATTTAAGCCTTCTTGCAAATACCTCTCACGATCCATAGCATTATAATTCATTCCGAATTGGTTACTACAAACATATTCTCTTTGGCCAGGCTGAACAGCATCAGAGCGTGTGGTACTGGAAGACAGCTGAAATGGTCCTGGTAGATTCCTCTCTCTAGGGTTGCGTACAAACATTGGCGCAGGACTGGCAGAGCCGTCACTTAACATATCCCCATAAACAGGGCTATTAAGACCATCTCTGGACATAGGGTTCAGGTAATTCGATCGCAACATTGATGGAACATTATTTGATGTAAATGATTTCGTATTAACAACATTGTGCGGTGAACTCATATCACTACCGCTGTTAAGCATCGGACTCATTGACACAGGGAAAGATTGAGAAAACCCATATCTAGGTGATTCCCCGCCGAAGCGGGAGTCTATATCGTGAAATGAATTCTCTATGTGCGGCGCAATAATTGGATTAGGAATATTTGTACCGGTGTCTTGGTGATGATTCAAGAATTCCTGTTTATTTGTCCGGTGTTGAAAATAAGGCATGGGTGATGGAAATCGGAAGTTCGCATTGGGATTTGGCGAGTTAATCCTTTCACTAGACATATTAAATGGATTCGGACTACAAGGTATATCTTCTCTCATTGGAGTGCGGCCACCATGTTTGGCATCCGGGGCTGTAAAGCTTTCGATCACCTTCCCAAAAACATCGAATGTTAACATGGATGGCTTTGGTAAGGCTGAAATCACAGGATGTACTATTTCCTGCTTGCAGTCATTTCGATTTGGACCAACAGAGTCGCCGGGCAGTCTGGGGACGCTCGCGTATACATTATTTTTTGTATGTACTATATCGTACGTCCTATGAGTTGGAGTCGCCCACGGCGGTACGTTGACATCGTCTGTACGCAAAGATAATAAGGTTTCATTTTCATTCACTTTGAACGTCGACAATTGTTTCGTCAAAATTTTCGCAGCTGAAGTAGTGGCAGGAGGTTCATAGATTGAATTTCTTTCTATGGGAGATGAAGGTCTGTCATACAAAAAACTACTGTTTGAATCCGGGGATTCAGGCCCGATGTAACTAGTCAAATTTTCGGTTGAGATATTCGGAGGGCGAATTCGGTGGTCAATATCCTGCACTAAGGGAATGTTTTCAAAGTCGTCTATAGTGTCCTCCACCGTGGTGTCTAAAATTGAAGTGAATCGTTCTCTTTCCTTCGGAGTGAGGACCGAGCTGACGAACCGTTTGTGTTCTTCATATTTCTTGGTCATGTCCGCACTTTGCGCGCTTTCACCAGCTAACTGACTTGTCACGTGTGATACAGAATTGATCTTCTCCTTGTACGTTTCTAGACTTATTCGTCGAGATTTTTGATCATTCTTCCGAGATGCATTCTCGATTTCAATGGGGCATGTTTTTTTAATGAGTCGCTTCGAACTTTCGGTGGTTTTTGAAACCGTAAATAGACTAGACTCAATTTCTGTTTCTTTAATCTCATTGTTCAGCGCCTGTAGAATGTCCTGTTCAAAACTTGATGGCGGTACAACAGGATCGGGTATTATCTCAGTTCCACTTTGGGCTGGGATTGATTCCAATGTAGCATCTTCAGATTTTTCTTTCTTGGTGGGTTCAACGTGAGTGGTATTTTTGCTGTGAAGGAGATTTAGTTTTATGGAATCATCTTTGACGATTTCTTCACTACCTATTTTCACATCGTGTCGCTTAACAGCGGCAATTGGAGGATTGTCTATAGATGATATGGATTTGGATGCAGTACTAGCCTTAAGCATTTTGTACTGCTCAAGAGATTTCGAAACTAAATCCTGAATATTTATTTCTTCACAATTTGCATTGTCGGTAGCGCGTTGCGGAAGAGTAGCAGTCATCGACATTTGCGAAGATTTGCTGTCAATATTTTTCGAAATTGATTTAGTATCCTTGTCTATATCACTGTAGACCATTTTGATACACTTTTCTTCTTCTTCTTCTTCATCGCTTTCGCATATTTCACCATCTTCTTTTTCCGTTTTATCTTTTTTTATCGATTTTCTTACAACATCACTCTCAGAACAATTTGAGGAATCTGTTATGTCATCATACTTTATTACTTCTTGAAGTTCTTGTTTCAAATTCTTTCTAATCTTACTAAGAATTAAGATTTCGAAGGATTCTATTACTTTCGATGCGTCCTTAAATTGGTCACAATCGCGAGTGTTTCGACCTGTCTTTTCATACACCGAATCCAACTCTTTTGCATGTCGATTCTTACTGTGTTTTGGAGAAGATGACCGAAGAGACTTTCTTTTGAATTCGTCTTGGTACTTTTTATAAAAATCTTTTTTTAAATTTTTATTTACATTCATACTTTCTAGAATTGTGTGGACTAGGTGACCGCTTATAATTACGCGATAGCTTCTCGTTCGCTCGTCTGTTTCTATCTGGACTTTTGTATGAACATTTAAAAAATCTATCTCGCGATGTCGCTTTTCTGGGACTGAAAGATTTACCGGATGCACTTTCCAGAAAATTGCGATCTTTAGGAGATTCAAGGCGAACATCTTTACTGGGAGACCGAAGAACGCGTGTGTAATTCACTTTGCGCTGTGACGCATACTTGCGCGGCGACCTGTCCGGAATGTCTCGATTCTTTTCCAAAGTAGGCTGTTGAGAATGAGGATTTATGGGCCTTCTAGTGTACAGCGATTCGACTTTATTTGATATTACGTCTTTAGTGCTTTTTGCCGTCTCACAGCCTGGCGAGGTTGACGAATTTTGAATACCAATACTGAAATGCGATTCTCCTTTAACATTATCATGTGTCTGCAGAACATTTTCAAAATTAGGTGTAGACTTTATGACGCGAGGTTGAACACACATTTTCACAACGCTGTTTAATTTCATGCGGCATATATCCAGTTCACTTGAAACACCTCTTGCCGGATCACTTGAAATATCAATCGCCAGAGCCAAATTACTGGTTCCTTCCGTTTTTTCGGCTCCAGGATCTACATGTTCTTTATAAAAATTCATGGCTACTATTGGTTTTACAATATTTGGTACACTGAGAACAGTGTCAGACGTCAAAACAGGTGGAGGGTTAATTAAATCATCTGCTGTTGAAATAGAAGGAACTGGTGACCCAGCACCTTTGGCCTAGAATGGAAAGTAAAAAAATGCTACTTTATCTGCGAAACTCATTACAAGCGCAAAGAAAGACTTGATGAAATGCACAAAATAAAAGCGAACTTACCTTTTCAAACTTTTGTGATAGCTTTATCAACACGCTTTCACATTTCAGGAGATTGTGCATTTTCATTCTGCAAAGGAAAAACACAGATAAAGAATCTGTACATAATTTTCAGCAAACAAGGGCGAATTCACCGGACGAACGCAAATAAACTCAGTGCAATTAGCTTTTCTACAATATAACTTTATGACGAATCACACTGTTCATTTAGATAGGTGATTTTATGATAATGGAAAAGAGTATAACAAAACATTGTGTAATAAAAAAACAAGGTTTCGACCGACACTGGCGATTTTTTTTTCATTAAAATGTCTAACAGAATGCTGTGAAATGTAGTCAAATAAAAACGTAACGTACAGAAACAACAATAGTCTGAGTACTGGGCACTGATCATTCCATAAAGATAGTACAGTTTTTTTTTGTATAAAGTCTGGTGATTTATATAGACCAATAAAACTGACAAACGATTGTTAACGAGTCCATAGTTTTGGTATTAAGACATAGATGGACCCGAAAATTGAAATAAAAAGTTAGTGTGTAATATACACTTTTATGATTCGCACATCAAAATAGATTTGGTTTAAAAAATGTGAAAATACGATGATCCCATAGTTTTTTCGGTCGCGCGATATATTGTTTTACTTGTAACGCTGTTTTTTGGATCTGTTAATATGACTATAAATTAGTCAAACATCTACATGAAAAGATTCAAAAATTTAAAGATTTAAGTCATTATAATCTTCCAGTATGTATACATGTATTTTGGGATGCTTCCAAGACACCAAACGATCAATTCAGATGTTCACTATCAACAATTCATCAAACTGTAGAAGCAACCAAAGAAAAACGGCCAGAATTGGCAAATCGTAAAAGAATCGTAATTCACCAGGACAATGCAAGGCCTCAAAC
>JAPMAE010002316.1:0-13030 GCA_036584705.1 Rhyacophila sp. 25_7 | reverse complement strand
TCCCTACGATAATAGTAGCTTTTTAAAATGTGATGTCCACTCTTTTATTTATCATCCTGAAACCCGATTTTCAAAAACGAGAATTACTATTTTATAACTTAGTAAAGTGAAATTAGTTTCAATTAACAGTTTACTAGTATTTATTATTCATTATAAGTTTACAACTAAAATCGTAACGTGAATTACACTACGTAGAATTTTGTTAATAAAAAGCTCGTCCATATATTATTTTGGTTTAATTATTAAAATTCTTTCAGTCGTCTTCTTTAATTTTTTATGTGCTTAAATACTGTAAAGTTTAAAGGTTTTATTTTTCTTCATACATATATATAAAAATCAATAATTATTTCATATCTAAAAAAGTTTTTCCTTTTCAACGCTTATTTCTATTAGCCTTATATTTCTCTGCGTATTTTAAATAAATCATTTTAAGGAACTATATTAATATACGTAATATATTAATGTGAGACAATACTCTAAAATGAGACAGTAAAGAATATTTGAGAATGCTAGGAAAATTATTATCTTATAATAACTAAATTTTATTTTCAAAAATACGAGTGACTTTCACAGAATTGAAAATATTATTGGCTTTACTTCTGATTAAGTTGTGCTATTCCACCTATGCGTGCATTATTGTTATTTGTTTTTTTAGAAATTATTCAACTCATCATCAAAGCTGGCAAGGCTCAGCCGATTTATTGAAGATATGATATTGATATAAATAGGTCGAAAATGACTGAACGAGTAACACATCACACCACTTGTTTCAATTGTTATAACCAATGCGCATTTCATATTCAATTATTTAAAAAATCTATTTTTGCAGCTCGGATAATCAAAATAATACTAAAATAATTTCATTATTAATCTAAATTGAATATAGGTTATATAAAGCTTTTGTTTAGATTCTATCAACTATATTTTATTTAAGCATTTTATCTGTCAGATAATATACATTTTGTAGGTTTTAATCATTTGGTAAACTTTATTCGTATCATTGTAAGTAACAATAAATGGAGGTGGACATCGAAACCCCCGAAAAAAATTCACGAATATTGTTATACATATTGTTTCATTCAATTCATAAGGAAATTGGTTAATACCGGAAAAAAATACGTTTCACCTTTCTATAGAAGAAACGCTTCTTGAAAGCATTTTCAAAAATCCAATCTATTTTTCCGGGTAACTCAATAGAAAAAAATCAGCTTTGTTTCCGCCCCCGGGGAAATTGAAATGCTGGATAAATTAAACATGATTCAATTTGCAACGATTGTTCAGATCAGTGGTGTAAAATCACAACTTTTCTCAGGAGAAGTGCTCCGCTTAATACGTTTGAAGGTTTTATTATTTTGTCTACGTATGCCTGCTAAAAAGATTTACTGAAAATTTGATTTTTGTTATTACTATTACTTAAGTGTTCGGCTATATTTAATAATAAATCAGCACATCTTCTTTGTTTTCACATATTATTTTATATATATTACAAATTATTAAATTAACTTAAAAAAAATAGTGTCACTAATTATGGATCTTGCTATTTACAATTGTTATATACTCGTACATGTTACGAGTAAAATGAAAAATAAGGAAGGTATTTTATATTAAACACAGCCACATTCCTATCATACTATATTTTATTATTCTATATTAATACGTATTTAAAAAAAATAACCCATTCTTCTATAACATTAACAATATAGCATTATGATAATTAGAATTCTGTATACGAGTATGACAGTACATATCTGTACATGGGAGGAAAATCACACTATTTAAAAAATTACACTTTTTCACTGTAGCTCTTCAATGTCATTTTGGTATTTGAATAAAATATAACATAGTGTAATATTCCATTTATTATATTATTTTTAACATGGTTACAATATAATTGAGTATATCACTGGAAAAAGCGTCGCAAGATATGATATGACACTATGTTGATATCTCAATTTTGCCAAAATAGACAAAATGTAGTTAACTTTTTAGGCTCAGATATATAATATTATAAATAGAATATACATTCTAATATGTGTATATAAGTATTGATCATGTAACAAAAACATTTCACTGTATTTTTTAAAATATTATTGGGAGTGATAGTACGTACAGCATACACTGTATTATTTTTATTGATGTGAGGTTTAAAATGGTGTAAAAAGTTATACGGTTACTTGTAATGTAATTTGATATTAAATAAAGAAACAACACTAAAACTAATTACAAAAAAACAATTAAAAATATTTGGAAAGGTAGATTTTTCAGCTTGTAAAAAGACGTAAATACGAGGGCTACTTAGAAACTAAGGTTCCTGTGACTATTAAACAAAAACAAAACGTATATAAACATTTTTTTATTGCATTGTCAAGTATAAATCTTACTCCACGTAATTTTTACTATTTTTTAGGCATTTGTCATAGCAACGCATAATTTTTCTATGCTCCTGTCATATAATGTTTCCACCTGTGATGCAAACCACGTAGTAATACCATTTTACTAAAAATGCAATATACTTTTATTTATGTAAGTTTTGTTTTTAATTAAAAACCATAAGAACCTTACTTTCTAGGTAGCCCTTGTATTTTAAATCAGTAATTTAATCATGCTAAATCTTAGTTTCAAGATAATGTTTCAATTTTAATAAAAACAGTGCACAAGTTTTGCATCAATGCAATAGTATCTTATCAAACATTAGAGAAAAGATATGAAATTAAAATAGTTTTATATCAGTTTATAAAACTATTTTAATTTTAGTTTTCTACAGTTAAAATTTACTTAAATTAGTTATTTTTAACATAAAAATGCCTAAAAAGTGTGTTATAAATATACCATCATATAGAAATATTTTTGCAAAACTTTACTCGGAAAATAATGTATATTCAGATAATTTAATCATCAGAAACATTTATTTATATACAAAAGTAAAAATTGCATTATAGTAAATCAATTTTAAGCTTATGCTGCGTGTAAGTAAAACTATGGCTTTTTGTAAAACTTATACTGCATACTAAAACTCTAAGAGATTTTTTTACTGGTGATAATGTGTTTACTAAAAGATATTTTTGGTACTGACTTATTCTTTTAAGTGCGATAAAAAATAATATCACTCCGAATGTCTTGTAAATTTTGCAAAGTTGGCAAATCTTTCTCCGGAGAGCACATAATAAAAAACATATTACCCATATGTCTTATTTTATTACGGTCACTAATCGCGACTAATGGCTCAGAAGACTGTTTTCATATCACTTTTAGGGGTTTTTGTTTTCATTGGATAATTTTCGTGTGTACAAAATAACACACATAATTTATTTATTTCTTCATCCAAGTTTTGTGACTTGTTTTTGTCGAAAAAAAACAGAATCACTTCATTTGAGGTTAATTCAGATATTATACGTAAGTAAAATTCTTTTCTCATCTACTTTTACGATCGTGTTTATATTTAACACTTCAACGGTTTTGTAATTTTTTTACTGGATATAGTACAAATTTAATATTTTGATGTTTTTAAAGAAAATGAAATTTTGATACACGTGTAATCATACTGATATTGTCAAGGAGTGAAAATATGAGAAAACATATAAAAATATTATACGAATTTCAAATAGAATATTTTTTCCATTTTTATATTTATAAAACAGAACTTTTTTTACCGATATTTTGCTATTAAAGTCAATTTTTTTGAGTACCCATTGAACAAATAATATTGTATTTTATCTACGCAACTACACAAAATTATGGATGTATTATAATTATAATAGATATATGTATAATTCACTTTCCAGTAGATAAGCATGAAGATACTATCTATATCTTTATATACATATGAATGTTAAAGATTGCCATCATTCATGTTTTGTATTTATTTAAAGCATCTTCTAAAAACCGCAAACAATGAAGTTTATTAAAAAAATATTTAAAATGATGAATTTTTGTAAATGTCAATAAAGATGTAATATATGTTTTATAAATTTCGTCAAGTTTTAGCATATAAAGAATAATTTAAGTTTTTATTATTCAAAAACAAATCTATTATAACAAAGAGACATTATAGAATCTTCTAAATTTTTACGTTAATATAAATATTGACGATTGCTATAAGAGAAAGCTCGTCAATATGTGTGTCGTGATAAACAAGAAGAATAAGTCTATGTAAACTTAATGTGTTCATTCTAAAAAATAATATAATGTGTGGGATTGAGTTTTAATACGATATTATGAACAAAAAGTTGAAAATGTATCGTAGTTCTGCAATAGCGCAAGACTAAGAAATAAAATAATTTATTTTGTATGTATAATTAACTATATATCTATTTTAAGCATCATTTTATTTGTGTAAAGTAAATAGTCATAAAGTAAAGATATGTAGAAGATTACATTTTAAATAATTTGATATATTTTTATTTGTGGTATGCTGCGGAATTTTGAAAAAAATTCTGGTATGCGAACGTAAGAAAAGATTGTAGATCACTGCATCAAGAGATTATATATTTTTAATTTGAAAATGGATAACATAAACGTTTTCTTATTTTATAATTATGTTTCTTTATTGTCAATTTTTATCGCTATCGTTATAATAATTTCAAAAAATATATTAAATATAGAATCATAGATTTGTCGACATATATATTGAAATAGCTAGATAGGCAAATATATAGAATTATCAACATAATTGCAGTTGGCAATAGTCAGTTTAATAGCCCAATTCCTCCCATACTAATATAATGAACTTATAATAATTAGAACTGCTTAACTTAATTAATGGATTTGGTTAACTCTTTGGTAGAATTTATGTAAGGTAAGTTTTGATTATCTTTAATAGGCTGAATGTTTGAAATAGTTCGTAAAGTTATGTGGTGCCAATTGCTCACAGATCAACGAAGTAACTTACTTTAGCTTTGACCCATACTTACTTATCTGTAAATTAGTTAGTTTGTTTATATTTTCTAGAAAATTTTATACACAAACAATAAATAAAGATGAAATTAATAGAAATGTTTATTAAAAATCGTCCAGTATTAAATTAATAAATATTTTTGAAAATATATTTTAAAAAATACGTCATATTTTTCAAATTAAAATACTGTTTAAATACGATTAAAAATTCAGGATAACTTATTACATAATTTAGTTCAAGTACAAAGCCAGAGTTGTCGTATTAATAGAATACGTTCAAAGTGTCAAGTCAGAGACATACTCGTAGAAATCCTGAGTTTAAATTTGAGTGTCAAGTTTTTACTGAGTTTATGCTTAATTATCGCGACACCTTTCAAAAGTTTGAAAACCATGGCTTTCTAACTTGTATATAAATGGAACGGTATCACCATGCTCCTAAGTGCAAAAAATATGTTAAGAAAGGAAATAAACGAAAAACAGTTGTTTTGTCAAGTAATCCTCTATGGCATGAGATGACTTGTGCACCCGGAGTGCTGACAACTTAATTAACTTGGCTATCCAAGCTTGAGTACGATGAAGCAGTGTAGTCAACATCATCTACATGGCCAAATATTCACTGTTCAAGTATAATACTAATCTCTGACACATAATCAACAATTTTTAGTCAAAAACATCAAATCTAGAGAATAATCTCTTGTATATTATGTGATAATAGCATACTTTCATTTGTGTTAAACTATATTAAAAGCGTATGCATTGCGTTTTTACATGGTATACACCATATATATGGTTATCAACTGGTTCAAAGCTCTCAACGAGCTTACTCGCTTCAACTTGCTATGCCCGCCGTGTTCTCTAAATAAATAGTGCAACTCTAGTCAATCGATTTTAAGGTTATTTTTCTTCTGAAAACGCAATAAGAAACTAAAATATTTTAAAATGAAATCACTTATCGTCATTTATATAGGGTCTTCCGAACTTTCTTTTAGTTGATAGCGGCCATATTGTTCAAGCGACATCTGTCAAATTGACCGTCATTTATTCAGTCTATTTTGTCAAATCATCATGGACGGATATCGCGTTCAACAACACGTTAAAATGATAAAATTGTTTTATCAAAATGAGTGTTCTGTTCGGGAAAGCTTCCGCGCGCTTCGCCCATTTTTCCCCATTTCAGCGATAAGGTCCATTTATGGATGAATGGGTACATCAACAAACAAAAGTGTCAAATTTAGGACAATACCAATCCACATGAAATCCAAGAGCGTCCAATGCACCCCAAAATAGTAACTATTTTGTAAGTATTCGGAAAAAAAAAAATATTTTATTTTTTGATTTATTAAAAAAAGTTCAGTTGTTCTTCTGCTCGTTTCTAAAATTACTATATAATTACATACATTTTTTTGATTATATTCAGAGAACTTTGTGTATAATATCAACAAATAGAAATAAATTTAAGATATTTCTTATATTACTTGATATATTTCGAGTTGTAAAGTATTGACATAATATTATAGATAATATATATGATTTGCGATTTATGTAATTTTTCGTAGATTTATATTATAAATGATTTGAAAAGTGCTTATTCTATCATTTTTTTGATCAATTTTGTTGTATTTTGCTGTGATATTTATATATTTTTCAGTGTTCAACAAAAATCATTAATACTTTAGATATTTCATTTAAAGTATTAATGATTGTATCTGATTTAGATTGGGATACTGTAAAGTTTTTAAATGATATACGAGTATGACATTATTTTAGGAAAATATATATACATATGTTTGCCCTGTTTAAATGATAATAACAACTTTACATACATGCAATACTCAATTTTAATTATATATATAAATGAATACATGCCACTATAATTGCATGACTTCGTAATAACTTGTTATCAACGCACTGATTGGATATTCTAGGAATTATTTGTGTTTATATTGGGTTCAGTAGAATTTTAATAAATCATTGCTTGAATAATAAAGTTCTACACAAAAGAAGCCTTTAAAGCTAAATTAAAAATCAAACAACATATTTTAACGCAAAAAATAATTAATTTTTAATATTATAATATCTTTTCAATTGTTATACGTACTAAAAATTGTGTAAAAAAATAGGATATTTTAAAGAATATAAAAAAATATTTCTTGCGACAATGATATCTTAATACCAAAAAAAAATCAAATTCCTCGAATCAGTGGCGTGGCTGCCTTATAGTAAACTCACGCAAAGCATGATGGCCCTTGCTGACAGGAGAGCTCGTAATCTGTCTACACTCAATATCCGAGTTCAGGTAAAATTGCATTTCCTACTAAAAGCGGTGTATGGTATACTTATCCATGGCATGCAGAGTATCCCAATCATATAAACAATAAAAACTTGAAAAAGAATAGTTTTTTCAAAGTTAGTCTCAAAAATTTATGTATTCTAATATTTCTAACAGCTCAGTTGTAAGAAGTCCAATGTAACGTAGAATAGTTCTGCAATATAGTAACAATATATAACTAATATCCACTGTCCAACGATAGTAATAAAAGTAAGTCATACATATTTTCTTTATCTAAATTATAAATTTATACTTTTATCTAAATCACAGTGGTTAACAAACACATGTGGACAAATATTGTATCACATTTTTTAAAAATCATGTAAGGAGGGGGAGGTTGCATAAATTTTGCACGAGGACCCAGAATTTCTAGCTACGCCATTGTACGTTAGGAAAAACTTAATGGTATTTTTTGTTAATTGTCAACATTCTTGGTTAACATTGTGCAAACTAATTTCCCATATTTTTGTAAATTGTGCATTGAATAAATCATCTCCCGCATGAAATACTCGTATTTACGATAGCATTTTTTTTAAATAATATTTTATTCAATTGACTTAAATTTTATAGAAGGCATGGGATTGAATTGACGTGCATCCCATATAGTTTTGCTAGAGACATGGTAAAAATATAGTAAGTAAAATTTCATACGATGTCAGAAAGGCGGCCGCACACGATTGTGGATGCAAGTACTGGCAAACTGTGAACTGTAAAAATATTATTAACCATATAATGTAAGTGTGATTCAAAAGGTTCACTAACATTAGTTACACTACGCATATGACTATTTTGTATAGACGTATTTTGAGTAGTCACGTAATTTTGGCTGTAATTTTTATTCCTATCAATTTTATCGAAGTTTATTGTTAGCTACAAACTAAATTATTGATACTTTGACGATATGTTTATCAAAACATTTCTAATTGTCTACAAAAAATATTTATCATAAAGGCTATGGTGATTCTATCTATAAAAAAAATCCTAGGATGCGTAATATTAGCGTGATAAAAATATTTAAATAATTACGTGAAATACTCGTACGCCATTTCATATCACAGTTCTGTTTAATGAAATTTAGCATTTTGATATATTGCATTGCAAACAACGTAGATATTTATTTCTTGAACGCAAGTGAGTTTCAAACCAGAAGCATAAAAAACGGATAATTTCTCTAGAGCATTGAATATTGAATTCATTTTATTTTTAATAAAGCAAAAATTTTATCTTTTCACAACAATTAAGTGAAAGCTGCAGGTTTTTGAAGTTATATTATAATAATTTCAAACATTGGAATTTATTGATGCATTAATTTTAGGCATATGAAATACATTTCTCATAACTACGAGTATAAAAAAAATTGGTTTCTGGTATAATATATAATATCAGAGAAAACTATGAATATATTTTTTAAAGATATCTTTGTGTCTTTTTGATTATAAATTTTCATTGCCTTCTGTAAGAAACCATTGCAGATGTTAGGTTTTGTCATACAAATTTTCAGCGTCTCGACAGATATTACATTAATTAAAGTTCTGTATAATTCGTTTGTTTGAAGTAAGATTTAGAGCGGATCTGTTGTTAGGGGTTTGCAGCAGTTGAAATACGACCTTATGGTGTAGAAGGTTCAGAAAAAAATTCTGAGACTATTGTGTATCTGAGGGTGTATGATTACTATCCGTGGCTTTAACCGAATGACTTTCTCTTAGGTATTTTTAGTTACTGTAGTTTAAAATTTAAAATGAACCTTTACTTATCGATGCATTTTTTTTCGATTATTGAATGCATGGTGTCTTTGAAAACTCTGCCATTCTGGTTAATATTAATATCTCTGTACCCAATAAATATTTAAGAAATCTATAAAATCAGTTGTTTTTCATCCCAACGCGTAAAAATAACATGCCAGTAGTTGTTTCAACACGGAGGGCGAAGGGTACGTTCAATGTAATTGTCTTGACTATATTTATATTATTTTTAATATTCTCATATTGAGAATGGATAAAACTAATAATTTGTAATGTTCCATATGTGTAAAAAAAACTGAATAAAGTATATACATTCCCAAAAATAATTAAAAAAATGTAGTGTACAATTATATACCAACAGGAGTAGGCTTAATGGGATTCTCATCACTTTGCCGTGGACGCAAGGTTGGGTACCCCTGGTTTAGTGTAATTGCAAAAATAGTTCGTTTTACCTCAATTTCGTTGTTTTTTTTTATACATTTTAATATTTACACCTATTTAAAAATATTAACAGTACTTATACCAAGTGCCAAAAATATTAACTTTTTACGTAATAATGACATATTTATTTCGTTAAAACAAAATTTTGTTTCGGTATGTTCATTTTTTTTACCAAAAATATCGTTCTTAAGTACCGTATTTATTACGATATATTTCGTTATAAAATAACTTAATTTCTGTTTTTATATACATATGTAAATATGAACATTTGACTATTTCCAGTTATGTAATGTAAAATATTTTATTACGAATTCACAGTTAATATGATTTTCTTAACCACAATCAATGATTCACGATTATAATCAAATAAGTTACAATGAATTAACGTTTGTTATTATATTACTCGAATGTGCAATGATGATCAGCCTCTAAAATAATGTCTGTTTTACAGTATCGACTAATATCAAACCAGATATATTAATTTTGAATAAAGTAAACAATGTGTTATGATTTTTGCAGTGCAATACAAGTCATATACTAATACTTGATGTATTATTATTTGCTGTCCAGATGGTTCAGTGGCTTAGACAGATTCATTTGGTCTGGCTTTATTTTGACACGTAATAATTTCAGTGAAGTGTTACAATGCACTGAATAATTTACACTGAACCACAAGATACTCGACGACAAAGTACAGACTCTGCTTTTATGGTTTGTATTAGTACGTAGGTAGAATCGAGACAACATTATTCACAATTAGATAAACCAATTGATCAATAATATTTAACGTGTTTAATTTAAAATACAATAAAATAAAATAGTTTTTAAATACTAAAGTAAATTCATTCACAAGCATTAATATAATAACATCCTTAGTACTAATACCGAAACGAAGGTTATAGTGACATCTTGATGAGAATATGTTAAAAAAAAATTTATTCAGTAAATGGCTAGTAAATATCTTATTGGTGTATAATTGTGCATTTGATTGCAAATAATGTTATTAGAAAGAAATTGTAAATGATAATAAAAGACGCGTGTATCTTTTTCGCTTAGATATGTTTACTATTATTTAATTAAATCACACTTAAAACTAATTAAACCTTATTTTGTAAGCTTGTAAATGTTTAATATTTAAATCCAGTTTATAAACACAACAAATACAGAAATATGATATTTGTTTTAAGTTTTTGTATATATTCCTAAAATAAAAAAATCACTTCATAATTAGCCATTTTGATTCAGAGTGTTGATTGAATTTTATAAATATGCAACAGCATAACAATCATTTAATATTTTTTGACCAAAATATAAACTTCTTAGAACGTAATTAAAAGTATTACTATGACTATAAATGTTAAAAGAAATTTCACGTAAGCATAATACAAGATGAAGTTTTGTAAATATTTGTTATATTTATACATATTTAGCTATTCCCATATTATACAAAAATTTAACTTTACTCGTAGAAAATATAATTATAAATCCTCAATATAATAAATTGATGTAATAAGGCTTTTGAAATAATTATTACATAATTAATATGCGCTAGTTTTGGCTGAGAAGTTTGTAACCGGACATATTTTTCAATTAAAAGTGGATTTGAAAGACAGAATTATAAATTTATCTCAATAGTTATAATTATTTATTAACTAAAGTACAAATTTTCATTTTAGACTTCAAACCAGAGATAATTATATATTTTAATAATTTATAAAAAGTTTATTTTTAGGTGTATATTGATACTGTAATATTTAACCAATTTAAAAAAAAAACAAAATTAAAAGAAGAATACGAGGCACAATAATTCCAATGTTATAAAGTTATTTTATCGCTACAATATTGCTGTTATTGACTATTCTGTCAAGAGTATAGATATAATCGACATGTTGCATGTTTAGCAATTTCTCATCTCACGCGGTTCTAGACCTCAAAATATATTGTTAATTTATAAGGCATGATGTACACATATTAAAAGTAGTACTTTATGAGTAAAATAATTAATAAATCTAATTAGACCAATCTTTTAATAATACGTCTGCTTCTTAAACCATCTTACGTCTATAAATTGGCGCATTAAACACGTGTCACATCCGCTAGTCTTTAATGTTATTTAGTCTTCTTATGTCTTCCCATGTTGTGGCGTATTTTGTCTTCATAAATCTCCACCAAATATACTATGTAGACGGTGCTTAATGACTTCGCAAAACAACAAAATCTAATTGGCTTGAAGAAAATGGTGCAATTCAGGCATTTACAACGCATAGCCAAGCCAGGTCCAAAATCTCATCTTTACTTCAAATGTGATGAAATTCTACAAATTCCGTTTCCTTACTACATAACTTTGCAAATGGTCGTACCACCATACTGCCAGTATTTGCGATAAGCAACTGATCTCAGAGATAAATCTGTGATAATTTTGAGACTTTATGGGATATAATGACTATCTACTACAAAATAATAGTTTTTTTTAAATAAATTAAAATATCTATTAATTCAGACAAATCCTAGCTCAAGTAAAAATTAGAGGTCATCCATAAACTGCGTAACATATATTCTTAAATTTTCACTATCTTCCCCCTTCCATATAATACCATATAGACATTCAGCTTGACCCCCCAGCCCTACTTTTAAAGGTTAAGTAACTTTTCACATTAAATAGGAATTGAATTTTCAATTAACTTCTATTCAGTTTTTACGTAATAATATCAAATAATCCACTCTCCCCTTCGTAACGCCATGTAGATGTTGGTGGTCACCCATCCCTCCCCCTCAAGAGCTATACGTGGTTTATGGACGACCCTTAAATTTTTTTTTAAATAAAATATTTCTCAATATACCTCGATAACTTCTTGATAACTCAATACATTAAAGTAATTAGGCAAGGGTGGAGATGCGTGGCCAGTATAAGCAGTAAATATTATGACGTAATTTTTGCAATTGTTCAATATTTATTACTACGTATATTAATACATATAATGAGATTTCCATAAAATTGACCCATAATAAAACTTCTGTTTACATTCATGAAAGTTAAAACTCTAATATAATTTATTATCCTTGTATAGTTTGATAAAACAACCACATAAGCCAAGAGTGTGATAACAATGCCGCTCACGTAAAACGCACACTCCTGGAGCTGTCGATAAGGGGTCATTATAACATTTAGCCTGAAAGCCTCCCGGCCTCTCACAACCTCCGGGGAAATCAGTACAATTATTTGAACGGCGAACCGGAAGACGTTGGTGGCCCTCGCACGACTAATTGAAAAACTCGCAGCTAGACTTTGTTTTGTGAAGTTTATACTTAATTGATAAATCTTTTTTTTATTTTAAATATGTTTACTAAAGTATAATAAATACATTTTTCCAAGATTAAATCAAAAGTATATTACATAATTATTATTACCATATGCATTCCTTTATATGTCACCAGCAATTCAATAAATATAATTAATATTAAACTACATTTATTATATTTGAAAGAAAAATAAATATATTTGTAATTAAATACTATTTGGGTCTTTTTTAGAGTTATTTAAGTATTTTATCGAATATTATACAATAATAATGTTTATAATATGGCCGTAAAACCTATAGTTTGGTATGGATGTGAAACTTGAAGC
>JAPMAE010002311.1:2383-14569 GCA_036584705.1 Rhyacophila sp. 25_7 | reverse complement strand
CTTCTCACTTTTTTATAGGATCCATATTTAACCGAATTGTTAATAGGGGCTCTTGCGTAATTTTTGCATTAAGACACAATAGTTCGAGCTACGCCACTGAATCCTGGTAATAATTTATAGAGAATTTGTAGACAGACAAGAATGATTTGCGAAACCTTGATAAAAACATTTTTGAGCGACCACTTTCTTTGAGTCACTAATGATAGCAATTTCCTGAGGAAGTTGTGAGCATTTAGCAGCCCGACAAATGCTTTTCGGAAAAATATTCGATAAAAGGGTTGCTTGCTGGTCGGCTACAGGCTACAAACTAACTATTTCTCGATGTATTTTACCGTTTGGGGGGTCGGGTATTTGATTACTCATTCATGCATCACAGACTTATTTAATATGAAATTCTTGTGACACCGCCGATGATCTCAAAATCGGAAAGTTCATATTTTGAAATCCACAATGTGATGAAAAGTCAAAATAAATTTGTAGCTGTACAAGTTGCAAAAAATAGCTCCAGTAATTATAAATGTCAATTTCGATGTTATAAACGCCCGTAACTCATAAACGATAGGTCTATGATTACCTAACAACGTATGGTTGTATAAAAAATAAACTATAAATATCGTGTTTTATACAGCTTTGGCTAAAAGTATTTGCATCTCTTGTTTTTTCTCAAGTTTTTTAATTGCGCTTGCACAATTGATTGGATTTTTTTCATGAATCTAGCTTTAATTTTTGAATTTTATTAAATGTATGCAATACTGTTGTTGAATAATGTTTATTTGATATATAAATAATATATACGAGTATTTTATTGCTTGGTGCATGATGTACATATACGTTTATACTTCTTCAATGCGAATTTTAAGCGAACGCATATGCGCGTCCACAATCTTGGACAGGTCAGGACGTCAAAAGAAATAGGTATATTAGAAATCGGATATTAATCTTTGATTGGTCTATTATGTCGTTTCAAGAATAACTTTAAGTAATATTTCATGCTACATACATGTTTTAACGCGTCATTTAGATGCTTAACAAGCATTGTCATGTAGTCTTACATGTTATCTTAAGTAATAGAGATAAACATTTTCACGTTTTTCACTTTGTCGTAAAGTATTTAAAACAATGAAAATTAATTTATTTGTTAAACCGCTTAAAAAGATACTCTTTCACATGAACACCGAACAAGACAAGGAAAGAATAGTGTAACAAGTGCCATGGAAGATCGGAAATTAATGCGTATATCATTAAACGAAAAAAAGAAAACTTCTTTTGGACATGCAGCCATTATATTGGAAGATACTGATGCAAAAATATCAGCTATGAACAACTAGATGAATAGTCCAAAAAGCTGGGGATTGCAAAACAAGAAGTCCCGGTTGTCTCATAGGAACACAATGATACGGTTGGAGTGGTCTGTAAAACAAACATATTACCGAGGAATCCTGGTCAAACATCGTGTTGTCAGATTAGTCTAATTTCGATAAAAGTATTATTTAATAGCACTATTTTAGTCTCCGCTACGGGAATGGTTAAATAAAATGAGTCAATAAAATCCAAAATTCTTTTGTGTGGTGCCAGGAAGGCGACCACGCACTACCGTGGCTGCGAGTACTGGCGGGTAGGTGGTGAGAAAAAAGATACAAATTAGTAATATAATATATACAGGTGCGTTTTATGTTCCAGGCTTATCTTGTTTGGCCGCCAATTTGATTTGGATGACATTTTTCAGTTCATATTTAATAGTCATAGAGAGTGATCGACAACAGTTTATTATGGATCATCTAACGTTGTGAAGACGTATTGAAGTTATTAAAACATTTAATTTGAATAATTGTTCAATTTTGAATACGCGAAGAAAATTCGCGAATTTTTTCTTGTCAATCATCTGCTAATCCAGTCAACTAAACATTCAGAGTATAATGAATAATTTAAAAAAATTATATACACTGGAAGATAAATTAAAGTCTAAGACAACGTAACCAACGTAGCCAAAAATGATTGATGCAGTGAAGAGTGTTGGTGAACATCTGTGCATCTCTGTGTTCGGTTTTTACATCATCATGAGCGACGAGGCGCATTTTGACTTGACTGGCTTTGTGATTGTACGGAGCGTCGGCAGCATAATTGAGCTATATTTCTTTGAGAATACTAGAGGTAATCGCTTAATTGCTATCGTGCTATGTTGGTAAACTTTCTTGTCCCTGAATTGTATCGATTGGGCCTACACCACACGTGGTTCCATCACACACAGCTCGTGCTACGATGCAAATTTTGCAAGATTCTCCCGGTCGAATAATAAAGTGGTGATATCGAGTGGCCCTCATGATTTCCTGATTTGACCGCCCCCAATTATTTCCTACTTGAAGTGAAAAATATATACCAACAAACCATCTACAATTCCTATGATTATGGATAACATTCGAAAAGAAATTGCTAAAATAACACCAGAAGTCTGCGAGAATGTTATGACAAATATACTTGAAAGAGCTTGCGTTTGCGCTATGACCAAAGTCAGTGACTTGACCGATATCATATTTCATAAATAATGATAAAGAGCATATAATAACAGATAAATTATAAAATTGTGTTTCATTTAAAAGTTATTTAAAATAATCATCGGCGTAGAACGTAAAACGCACCTTATATAACAACGGTGGCATATTTTTTTTTGTTTATCAAGAAGGCATTTAATTTTATAGTTTAAGATATTTGATATCACCGGTTCTACGTAATAAGTAGACTATGCAAGGACCAACCGCCGTTATGTAATATACCAACAATTAAATACGGAGTTAAATACGGGTAGGATTATGGGATGGTGATGCATGTCTGCCAGTGGCGTGTGTGAAATCGTAGTTTTTTAGGATCAGATCCAAAAATATATTGAAGTGCTTGACAATGGTCTTCAACGATATATTTATTATTGCGACTAAAGTGGAAGGTAAGAGAGCAGACAATAATTTCAAAATAAATTCCCAAAAAATATCAATCAGAATGGGACGCTATTGCTGAAAAAATAGTCACTAATAGTAACCGCAATTGCGAAACGGAGATATTATAGTGTTGTGGATATTAAAAGTAATTACACAACATATTTAAATTTTATCATGAATAAACGTTGAAAGTCAACGTCTATATTTTATTTAAACCTTAGATATAAATAGTACTACATAAATAAAGTTTTGGGTGTTCGGCAAATACTTTTAGCCAAAGCGGTACATAGATTCCTAATTGCCATTCAAAATAAATAGACAGTATTTTTAAGTACGTCCTTATTAAAATAAATTAGTTATTGTTAACCTGTTCAGGAGTATGGACGCGCATATGCGTTCGCTTAAAATTCGCTTTGAAGAAGTTTAGACATATATGTACGTCAAGCATCAAGCATTTAAATACACGTATATTTTTTTTGTATCAAATAGAAATTATACAACAATAGTATTGCATACATTTAATAAAATTCACAATTTTTAACTAGATTAATGAAAAAACTTTCACACAATTGTGCAACCGTACTTTAAAAACTCACTCCTGGAGAAGTTGTAAAATTAACTGCTTTGCTAACGAAACACATATAAAACATTGTATAATACGACGTAAAAATAATTCAGTTATAATTTAATGCAATTTTATAATTTCGAAATCCTTAACTTTTACGTTGTAACCTACTGCAAACTACAACATTTCAACTGTGGAAAAAGAGAAAACTCTTTACTTTCATAAAAATTATGACAAACGTATAAAATATGTTAAATAAATTGTCGAATATATGAGGGGTAAATTTCCAAAGTGAACTTATTCCACTTAAATATTTTTTTTGTAAATGCCAAAAATCTGTGTACGGTGTCGATATTAAATATTTGACGATTTGATGTCGATATTTGTTTTTTATATCTATCTGTAGAGTAAAACACAATTTACGGTAGAGATAACAAAAAATATGTAATATCGACACCGTGACCAGTTTTCTGGCGTTTGCATTTTGGATAAATACACCCTCATATTCGTAATAGTTGTGAATAAATTAATATTGTTTTTATGACTACCTACTTATAAATAAACCTTCAAAGAAACGTGTGCTCAGATATTATGTAAGTGTGCAAATAAAAGAAACTTTCTAGGACACGTTTTCTTGGATAGATCATTAAGCAATATTATAACAAGCTAGCTTTTATAGCACGTGGCCGTCTGAGCTTTTCATGCTTTATTGAATGTAATGGTAATTGGATAAAAGAAAGACGAGATAATAACAGTGGTACATAAATTATTGTGTGGAAAAAATATAAATTTTCGGTAAAACTAATAGAATTTTAAAAATATGACATATTTAAAATATGAGTAAAAAATAAAGCTTCATGAACGATTACGCCTTTATACTTTTTAATACAGTTTTTGAAATTATTTTTATTCTCAGAAAAAAATAGCGAAAAAATAAAATTGTTGTTCTCTGACAACTCATGAGATGACTTTTAAATAACAAATTTGACATATTATACTATTGCAATACTAATCTTAGGAACAACCGTACTTGGAGTTATATTTGTCTATTTGGTGTAAATACGAGTATATAAACACGAAAACTCTGATAACATGAAATAATCATTTTGAGAAAATACTAAGTTATTATGAAAGAGAAATAAATTTGTTGCCATGGTTTCACGTAAAACGATTTAAACTGTATTTTAATTTTTGCTCGTCATTGTTCAATAAAATAACTCGCGCGTTTGCTGTTTTTTCCAATTCCCTATCAAGGATTTAAGCTCCGTATTTGTATAAAATGATATTATGTTTTTTTTTATTATTGAAATATACTTTAATAGGCTATGAAAATAATTAATAGCTTTTTAACATACAACTATTGCAAAAAGGCCACACTTCTCTAAGGCCATTTGTGGCTGGTATAATATACAATTTGTAATGTATCTTCGTTCTGACTATTATATATTCACAGAGCAATTTGAAATTTCGTTGAAAAATCCCAAAACATAAATTAGATTTTAATATTTTTGATTTGGTATGGTACTTGAATTCATGTAAATATTATAATATCCTACACTGTCCATAATTCAGTATTTTAATAAAATCCATAAATACTCTACATACATAGTGGAGAATTTCTTAAAAAATTTTCCCTATATATAATATTGAAAAACAGCGTTGTTACTCAATAAGCGGTTCACATAATGAGGCGAGGGGAGTTTTCATCAGAAATACGAAATACATAAATTATATTCAATATTCTCAAATATTTTTAAAGAAATATAATAGATTTTTTAAAACTTTGTCCGCTTCGAAACGAAGCATATAGATTTCCATAATGTGAAGATTATGTCAGATGTTTTATATATTAGTTTTAATTCTTAGATTTTTGTCAGAGAGACAAGAAAAAACATTTGTAATTTTTCTGAGCTATGGAATTTAAAGCCGTGATCCTCGGCTTTTAAAACGAATGCCATATCCACTCACATATGAAGGCGATAATACAATAACACTACAATTCTTTTAAAATTTACTTTCTTATTAATAATTAATGTAAAAAAAATATTCGGCATATGAAATATTAAAGTATGACTTACTCAAAATGTTATATAATAGATATGACACATTATGGTATTTGCTTGTAGTTAGAAATTGTATTCAATTAATCAGTTTAATAGATGAGATCCGAGACATACTCGTATGAAGTATTTTTTCAATATACGAAATTAGTATAAAGAAGATGATGCTTGTTTCAAAATAAATTACAAAAAAATAGTTTCTATTAAATAATTAATTGAATTGGCCTTACCATTTCCATTCTTGATTATCCTTAATTGTCAACGTGAAAAATCCCTCCACAAATAATAAAAATGTAGGTGACGCTAAGTACCAATAGTTATTGTTGGCTTTAAAGATGGTCACTTGCCAAATAGCAATCACACCATGACATGCAAAAACGAGGCGAGTTATTATAGCTTTGATTGTTGCTAAAAACTTTGCCATGTCATTGGGAGGGACACTGTTGATATTGCCGAAAATTAAAATATGTCCCAGAAGACTATCGCCACTTTAGAGTCCAACCTCATCGATGGTTGGTCTAGCACTGACTTTTAATGTAAGAAGAACCAATTTATTCATGTTTTCCTAGGGAAAATACAGCACACTAGTATCAACAGCTGTTGTCGCGTAAAGCTCGATTTTTAAGTCTTGATGGAAGCTTTATAAGCTAAAAAACATTTTATGTAATAATGCGCGGCTGCGATCGTTTTAGGATTATTTTGGAAACTATTTTTTTTTCAGCTAAAACACTTACACACAAATCTATTAATAAAACTTTAATACTTTACCCAATAAAAATTGAAAATGATTATTAGAATAATTTTATTTTCGGGAAACCTTAATACAATCTTATGAAAATAAAAGTTTTTAAACGTATATATAGACTCGTATGTAATAAATAAGTAAGTGTTAAAATACTACCAAAGTTTTACAAATGTATCATTTAAAAATTTCAATATATAGAATTTACATTAGTATGAAAAATGTTTGTATATTTATTGAATTCATTGTCGGGCATACGATTGTGTTGGTAGGTGCTGACCAAATAATTTTACGAACTCAATATTAGAACTGTAATTAATTTTGTTGGCCGCATAACCTTATAAGATTCTATTTAAATACTTTAAAGTTGTAAAATTGGCGGCATAAATAAATTATTTGAAATTAATGTAACAAGTTTTTCTCAGGATTTCCGGCAGTAGATTTATCGTATTACAAAGCTTTTTTCGCAAGCATTTAAAACCATACATATACTTCTCATAAATTTATTAAGGTAGATAATAATTGTGAATAATTATTCTCTCAAAGCAATCGTTAGTTGTTGATTGTAAAGATATATGCTCCGTTTCGGAGCGAGTTTATGTTTTTAAGACAGCTAAATTCTATTACAGACCACTTCTATAAAAAATATTTTGTTACTATGCAAAAGCTCTCCTTGCATATTATACGAGTATTGAAAAACATAAATCATATCAACATGTTCAGAATACACTTACCACTTACGATATGCTGAAATGTTTATTGTGTTAAAATGAAATTTTGTTTCATTAAATTTGACAAACGTTTGTTTCACAAAATATATTTAACATAGTGAAATTTTCATTTGGAGTTTAACCTATAATGAATTTTAATATCTAATGCAAACAAAGTAATCAAATTTCTTTATGTAATCAAAATAAAAAAAATTTGCTTTATTTAGTCTAGAGGTTCTCAAACTGTTTGCCCCGTAGACACTTGCTGATTTTTTGTCCCCTGTAGACTTTCAGTTCGAGTAAGTTACTTTTGTAACTGGCTGCTGGAATAAGTTATATTTGAAACCAATACATTTGGAATAAATTGCGTTTGTAAAAACCACTTAAAAACTGTCAAACTGTGTTAAATACAGTAATATAATGAACTTGTCGTTGAATTAATTTTGGCAATGTTTTTTTTCCATTTATCCGGGTGACGTATCCGTTTTCTAGCATCTTCGGGTGGTACTGGTGAAGCTTGTACATCCATGATGATGTAGACGAACTAATAATTATATTAATTGTCTAGCACTGTTATTTTAGCTTAAATTTGGCGGGCAATTTTGTACCGTGTTTACCGTTAAACTGACAGGGTGCCACTGTAAATACACTCTTCCTATTGGTCAATTTGGAATAAGTTAATAATGGTTTGAAACAATCATGGAATAAGTTACTTTTGTAACTAACACCGATTTTGAAATTGTTTTTTCTACTAGATTATATGCTATATGCTTCTACTGTAAAAAAATATTTGTTCAAAATGTTCTCCTTAAAATTTTGGCATTCATAACTCATTTTCGTCAAGTAGTGGAATAAGTTCACTTTGGAATATATAAATTTATTTATTTATATTTTCTATACCAGACGGTGGTTTGTAATAAGATTAACGATGACATTTATTCAGTTTAGACGTTTTTTTTTAAATCTATAATATAATAATTGTCAATTTTAAAACACGCCATTGTATATGTTCGAGTACATTGTTTGAATTAATTAGTTGTGAGAATATTTAATAATTATGCATATCATGGACCAGTTGAACTGAGACAACTAACAATCATGTATCGTTAAATATTTTTTATTATTATTACCAAATTCAGTATGTATATATATTGTTTATTGTGTGTGTGTGCGTATTTTGCCCTAATAACAATAACGACGATATTTATTCAGTTCAGCCTTATTTTAGTGCTTTCTATTCATTCTAAATTGCTCTCAATACTGCAAATATATATACATACATATATCTGAACTATTGTCTTTCTTCCTTCTTTCCTTCATTCATTCATTCAATCATCCATTCGTCCATTCACATTTATTCGTCGATCATACGTAAACCGGGAAACGAAGCAAACAGCTCACGTTCGACCCAAATATTGAATTTCGTGGACCCCCAATTTTATTTTTTGCTGATATAGACCTCCAGCAAGTCAAAATCGCCGCCTGCACATTCAAATAAATAGACTTACGGAATCTGTGATTTAGTTAAACCTTTGTTCAAACAAATACAATGGCTTCAACTGTCTCTTTTCGGTAAAACATTGTATAATGTTAATTGTAATAATGAATGGTGTTGTCGTAAGGAAAGGGAGTGTGTATTTGAAATATCTTATTAATTAGTATAACACAATTTAGATAAACATGAATTTTTATTTATGTTGACAAAATATTACAGGAGTAGATTTGGCAAAAACATTTACCAAAGCCCCGGTTGAGTCTTTGGCTGATAATTATATTACCAAATCGTTGCACAGATATGAAAACATTAAAATATTACACACTACAAGGCTCGGCAAACGATTAACTACGTACACTTCTGGTAGTCACCCCTTAACTAAAACTTGGCCATTATCAACACAAACAAACAGTCTCTATAACAAATATTTAACATTGAATAAACGTGTTGCATTCATTAGCATTATTGATACAATATATCAGTTTCAAATGATATAAATCAGAGTCTCTCAAACTTCTTCGTAGTTTAAAAAAAAATTATACTTCTACTTCGTGACACACTAATATTTTTATCGCCTCTACTGATGCATGTGCACAATAAAACAAATATTAATTATCATACAATTTTTAAATATTTTAATAAATACCGTTCACGCTCACAACAATGTAAAGAAATCAAACTTTATCTTATAGAAAATTAACAAAAAGTGAGAAAGATTTTTTAGATGTTTTATTTTTAGATTTTAATTAAAATATAAAAATAAAACATGCAAACTTTCGAAAAGAAAAATAGATAAAAAAATTCTATGGAAACTCGGTACCGGAACGCGACCCATCACTTATGAAACGCTGATTTAAATAAATGAAATCTTAAACTACGATCAAAACAAAGAAAATTGTAATTTTGTACGTACATATTTCCAACATATACCGTAAACTTTTCGTGTATTGCCAGTGAGTGTGAACCTTTTCAATCATAAATAATAAATGAAAATTAGAGCCAGAAATGTATGAATTTAATCGTAGTTAAAAATTTTCATATACACATATGAGTTTTAAAATATCTTTGCTATGAAGCTTCATGCTTGATTTATCAACCTAATTTTGTTTATATTTTACAACTTGATTTTTTGGTTTTTAAATATTATTTTTTACACCATCTAAAAGAAGTAAAATATCTGTTATATATGGTAATTTATTTAAAATGAAAGACTTCTTTAGATATTCTTTTAATGAATTTCCTATCTAAACCAGTGATGTTCCAACTTTTTTGATCGCGTACCCCAAAATCAAAAGAAATATTTACAAATTGCGAAATTCGTAAAACTTCTATTTATGTATATATATTGGGGCAGACACCATATAAATATATTATAAGCCGCGACTGTGTACTCGTAATTTAAAAATACACGTCAGTATTTATACATCTTTAATAAACTGTCCTGTCACTTAGAGCAACATACTAATCTGATTAATCTCTTTATAGGTTAATATATTAATACATAACTACACTTTTATATATATTTCATATAATTTGCTAGCGCAGTATGTAAAAATAGTCATTTATTTTCAGACTGAATAATGAATAAATTGTCATAAAACTATTAATAACTATAAGAAATGAAAATGATGGGCCAATAACGTGTCATTTTATTATAATTTTACATGCTTTCATTCTTTTTGTTTTTTTTGCCGAACCTTGCATTAATAGAACAAAGTATTTGCATATTTGTTACAATAAAACATATATATTTATTATGCCATATGACAGGTATTAGATTTGTTAATTTTTTTTTTACATATTCTGCTTCTTTTGTATTTGAATATATTTTCTAGACATAATATTCAGCGCATGCTGACAGATGTGAAAATGATTAATGCACAGTGTTACTAATTTGAAATGAAAAGGGCTGTACAATTAAAAATTACCCTCCTTATATTTTTTGACTATAGTGTCTGGTAAGAGACTATTAGTATTAAATACTAATAATTTGGACCCAACCACAGTACCATTTTTAATTATATCGCTTATGCGTTTCAACTTCTCAAAATTTTCAGCTGAGTCAAATTACATCTTTCGTATTTAAAGATTACAGGAGAATTTGATTACTTAGGTACCGACAGTAATAAATTCAATGTTTTCACAATTTTTCATGAGAAATAGTCGTGATAGTGAATAATTAAATTACGTGAAAAGAACTCGGGTTATAATAGAACTGTCATTAAATTGTGATGCTCTGAATAGCTTCACATTTTATAATAGTGTTAATAAAATTTATAGAATTGTGATATATACAAGAACCGTTCAATAACTACAATTTATTATCATGACCCCTTTTAATAAAAGTAATGGAGCACTTTAACTAAACTATACCACCGCAATTAACTATAAGTTTACTACTTTTTAATGTACTCCACTTCATTATAGAATTATAGTTGTTTTTACATAATAAAACTATGTGCAAATAATATCATGGCATAAGCATCTCACGTAACCCACTGTAATCTTCATACTTCATAATTTAAAGATTTCAGATACAGTTTGATTAGTTACTATATGCATACAAGTTGTTTGCAGTGCTAAAAATGCATATTTTTTCGATTGCATAATTTATTAGTAGGACCACATAATCAGGGCGCGCGAAAACACTTGAGCTCTACATGAAATTTTTGGTTATTCTACCGTTCATGATGTATGAACGTGGTGATAAAATATCACATTACCATTAATATAATACATATAATTATATATGATTTTCTAATAACAAAAAAAAAAAAAAAACTAAACATGAAAGCGGTTTCAGTCATGTTTTTATTTGAATCGAGTACGGCACGTTTCCAAATCACTGAAATTGATTAATGCCCAAAAATATTTCTTAACAAACATCTTTCTAAACTTTATACAATACTAGTTATATAATATAATATTGTGTTGTTTCTTGAATTGGTTGGATAGCTTATACATTATTGACTTCAAGAACTGCACATTCAAGAACGTTCTTATTCACACATATGTAAGTATTGTATCCAAATAAGTAATTATTATAACTTATTATTAGCTTAGTATTTTCCATTGTTAGATTTTCTTTTTACTTTTAATTTGTAATCTATACATATTTTTAGTGTCACTATTGATATGAATGATAAATAATAATAAACAAACCGTTTTCAAAGCTATCTAATATTTTCCACTTCTATATAGATATATTGTCTATATTTATCTTTCGGCATTTTCAGGCTTAATACATACAGTAATGTGTATATAATTGGCTTTAAAGTATCGAAAACTTCAAATACATTTGTTATTTAAGAATTAATATAATACAACTTTATCCGTTTTCTAGTTTTCTTCATTAAAGATGACACAACGTGAAATCTACGTTACTAAGAAAATCTATAAATTTACAGAATTGAGATAAAATCTATTTTCATCAAGCATTCTCAGTCGATAGTATTAGATAAATAACATAAAGTATTTATAATTTTAAATATATTTTTTTTGTTTTTTTTTTGCGATAAATTTTTGGCAAATAAATCTTGAACAGAGTTAATTCGAATTGATTTAAAGTTTTATACAATATAAAACATACCAATGTTATTTATAATTGTTTCGAAGTCTAACTTTTATGACCGAACGAGAAATAAAATATTAAATTTTATGTATTCTATATATTTTCAACACGTG
>JAPMAE010002310.1:4870-16228 GCA_036584705.1 Rhyacophila sp. 25_7 | reverse complement strand
CAGAGATAAAATAATTAAGGTTCAAAATATATCACAAATAAAATGAAATGCAAATAATGCAATATATTATAGAACACAACACCTACGATACTGGATTTTTTTTATATAATAGACGAAAATTTTATTTATGATTTAAAATATATTTTTTCATTTTCTTAAGTTTAAAAAAGCCATTTCGTTATTTTTTTTTTGCTAAAAAATACACTAAAGGTGGTAACCATTTTGCTTCTCTAAGTACTATATTTTATTGAATTATATTCAGTAATTCTTTTTAAAATAAATGCGATTAATTTTTAACAAAATCCTACTAATGGAAAAAAAAAATTTGCCATTTATATATACCCTACTGTAGCAATAGATCAAAGAGTGTTTGTAATTAAATTATGTATTAAAAATACTTTCATTGGAAAGTGTTTTACTATAATTCATTGGAAGTAACGGAAATATTTATTAAAACGAATCATTATCATACAGCACGACTGAACACGAGAAATGTCGTGGAAATCATGAAAATAAAACATTTTTTTTATCTTTTGATTACTATTGTTCGATGTCATAAAATAAGTAGTTAATTATTTATTGAAAATCATCATATTATTTTTCTATACATGGGAAGTAAACTAAACTATGTCAACTTTTGAGAAAGTCTAATATTATATATTGCGACGCTCTTTTCAGTGGTATACTCAATTATGATGTAACTATACTAGAAAAGATTATAACGAAAGGTATATTACACTTTCTTATTATTCGAGGGATGTAACACCAAAACAATTGAATAGCCAGCCATAGTGGAAATGTCCCATATTTGACATAGTGTAGTTTCCTTCCCAGGTAGAGTATTATGCGCAATTACATATATTTTAAATTCTTAGTAATCACGCTATATTTTTTTTATATTTAAATAAACGTTCACTTTCTGAAAATCTGTTAAAATAATAAAGCTAGACATATAAATATCTCGGAAAAATAATTTTGAAAAAATTACGTGCTTTCAGTTGTACATTGTTAAAAACTTCGGTACAATCCTGGCTGGTAGGAGTATAATAGAATTTATGTAAGTACTCGCAATGTATTTGGTGTAACAACTTCATCTGTAATTAGTAATAAACATTAGAAATTCGCTTCTAACAGGGGAGCACAAGTTAGTTAATGTTTTAGGATGTCATTTGCAAAGACCCAATGTAAGTTGTATTCTCACCTGACCGGTCGCACTCACGGTGAGCTTAATGAACGCGTCATGCTGTGTCGTGTTCGGTACCTGCTGCGATGTTTAAAAGTAAAAGTCTTGTTCTTAGTAATAATATGCTACATGAAATGGGTGGAATTGTTCTCTTGATAGATTGTCTAATACCGTGTTTGCATTATGTGCGCCTGATACTCGCACACCTTGAATGTGTAATATGTGGGTTAATAAGCTGCGTCCCGTGAGAAATTAAAATTTTGTTTAGCATTTGAATTCTATTTTTATCATTTATTTGGCAAATTTCGAAAAAAATTAATAAAAATGCAGTTATATAAAAATAATATGTGTCACTTAGGATATAGTGGTGCAACTCCAGTTTTGAAGTTTTTAGATAAATGAGGGTTTCCAAAATGCTCTTAGAATCAAATAAAAACCATCAATATAATATGTCTCAAAAATCTATTTTACAATGTTTGTAATTATTATAATAAATATGAATAGTATAAGTATTGAATAAACAATGTTAAAATGAAGATACTTTACTATTATTGAGAATAAAATTTAAAAATCATTTGATTGTTATATGGGAGTATAGAAATAAAATATTGTTTTATAAAAAATAAATAGTATATATATGGAGATGAATCAACCGATCTATTACCATATTTTGAACGTGTCTGAGATATAAAATGATTTTTCGTAAATTTTGAGGTGCACCACTATTATTCTAAGTAACACAGAAATATAGCAATTTATACATGGATGTTAGCCTAAAAACGAAATTAAACGATATTCTTTCATACATTGGTATCTCTTGGAAATTCAGTAAAGAATTATTAATTATTTTTTAAATACGGGTATAAAATTATTATTCGAAATAAATAATAATTTTGAAAATGTACAATAAATTTCAAAAACTCTAAGACATCGTTATTTCAACATGTAATGGTTGCCATTTTTTGTTTTTATTAGAAGAATACACCAATAAAAGCAAAAGCTCTTAATACGTTCGCAAAAATAAATTGTGTATCTTCGCGCTAAAGCCATGTTATATTTTAAAAAATCTCCAAGTATTCAATTCTCAGTGTAATAGGTTCAACAAATATCTAAAAACAAATAATTAATTGATTTTTATTACAAAATATGGCCAAATGAGAATATATTTACAATTTAATTATTATTTATGATTAAGGCAACATTTTTAACTTAGAGTATAAACTGATATATAAAATTAATGCACCCGATGTTCACCCACCTGTAAATTTAGTCTAAGTAAGACACACGTGAGATTTATACTCAAATTTAAAACTTTACTTTATAAAGAGGGTTACAAGAATTTGCCATCAAAACGTCTGCTCTTAATTTATACAGACGCATATACACATCTATGATAATATCATTGGAGTACTAAAATACATACGAGTAGATAATAAATAAATGTGCAATAATTAGTACCATGCTATTATAAAAAAGTCAATTTATAAATTTCTTCACTACAAAATATGGCATTCATTGAAATATGAATAGCTATGAATGGTGAAACATTTTTTTTCTTACTGTATACTTTACTTTGAATATCAACATTAAATAGGTTAATAAATCATAATATCGTTTAATCAAATTTTAATTACTACAGAAAGTCTGGCTTGTCTATATTGAGAACAATATTTATATTCATTAAATATTTGCGAGATTTTATTATGAAAGTAATCGTAAAAGAATCGAACTATGAGAATTACTACAGTAGTTAGCTTTTTTACTTTGAAGTAAAATATGCTTCAAATAGATTATATTTTTTTAATATTAAAATATATTGGACTACAAAAAAATGCTATAAAATATCTATTTGTAATTATAAACTACTAGAATAAGTTTGATAGTTTTGTTCTTAACAGCATTTGTAGAAATAAGATATTGATTTTGAGAATGAAATATCATCGTGGAGGTAGCCAATTCAATTTTAGATTCATGTTATTGACTTTTGAGATATCTAACCATTATTTTAATGATAAATAAAAATTTAAAAATATAATATTATTATAGCTGTATAGTCCAATAAATATAATCGCAATATATAGGATTTCTGATATAACGAATGAAATTTCCGGTTTAATTTAAATATTTTCAAGCTATATACTCGTATATCTTAAAATATATAAATCTCTACTTCTATATAATCCTATATGCATGATCTTTACGTTATCTCTTTATTTTACTTGTAGGCTAACATTTAGCCTACCGTAGTGTATTTAATATAAAACTGACATTTAATCGTACAATGTTTCTTCATACAACTGCAATAGTTTAATTTCCTTAAAAATCAACAACAAATATTTTTTTGGTACATCAAAAAATATATCATTCAAATGTTTGAGTCTAGGATAGTGTATATTATTATATGTGTGCTTGTGAAATTGTAAAACTTCCTTTATTATTTAACATTCTTCCAATATTAACGGATATTTTCCGTATCCGCATTTTTCCATTGTATTATGATTTGATTGTACTAGATGGCTGTCTAAAGTCTAAATGTCTTTATATTAATTAATAATAACCATGTCATTTTTAGTTAAGATGAAAAAAATACTTATACCATATAATTTATAAAGTTTATTTTTTCAATAATTTTTAGCAAATGTATACGCAACATAATATTTGAAAGTCCAAACGTATGAAGCTAAAAAAAATATTTCATTATTGTTGCTTCTTTGTCTTAATTTTTCAAACTTCATATATCAATAATGTTTTATGTTGAATTTCAATGAGTCTTTTTGATACTGTACGTAAAACTTTAATCATTGTTGCATATTTCAAATTAAAGTATTTGAAGGATAGAACAAAGTGCGGGTTATTTTAAAATCTAGCACCAAAATTTTCATAATTTTACTATGCACACCAATGCACACGTAGAAAAATGTACTTTAAATTATCTGGCAACTAGCACGTAAAGGACGCCAACTGCTATTTAGATGAAGTCTGGGAAACCCTAAAATTTTTCGTCTAACTTTCCCAGTGTGTTCTTTTCCATTTAACACTTCTAAGCGTATCATATTAGCACTTTGTATTGAAACAATATGTTGCCCAAAGTTAATATGGATAATGGATCAATAATAAATATACGTCCTGACGTGAATGTGTTTCCCTTGGCACAATTGTTGGCATATCCAATCAACTAGAATGTAATATGTATTGTTCATAAATTATACAATATTTTATATTTTTGCAATATATTTACTATGAAATCAAATACAAAACTTGGATCTAACATCTTTATTTGAAAGAAGTTGTTGCAGTTTTACGAAAATGAAAAAAATATGATATCGACCATGTTTAGGTAAAAGAGAATAACCCTTACAGAACAAATTTTATAGGAGGCACAAAAAACGTGTTTTAATGATTTTTAGTCAGTCACATTAACACAAATTTAATTAAAAAAAATATTAATCGAAAATCATTAAAATTAAGTTTTAATGCTTTTTTCCTTTCTATAAAAACTTAGTAGGTCGTTCTTTTTTCATAATCTAAAGCTAAATTCCGATAATAATTCGGCATTTTTGCTTATTTTTTTGACATAACGTGTATTTAGTTGTATACATTGTGATTCTCAAATAAAACCATTTTTCAAAAAATGAGGATTATGCCCTTTCACTTAAACAGGCTCGATATCAATCTCGAGTCAAGTTAAATCATTTACAAAATTTTATTTTCTTAAAATCTTGACTTTTAACGTACAGTATTTCTATTCTATTAATTGTAACCCAGTATTTGGATAGATCAGTATTGTTTTATTTACAGTATTTAATCACGTCTCATTTGCTGATGTGTATATGCACAAACATTCACTTTTCATCTTTAATTCAATACAAAAACAATCTAACTAAAAATTATGTAACGAGCAAAACTACGATATTAATGAGCATTAATGAATAAAAACTCCACTCTATAATTGAAAACTGATTTATTAACATTAATTATTTTTCGGTTTTAAATCTTTTTTCATTAATTGATACATGTTACACATGTAGTTGCAATCTTTTGGTGAGTATCATAAAAACTCGAAGGTAAACTGGTTTTCAGCACGAATCAACCTACTAATCAGAAAATTACTTTGGTAATATGCAATGACACATACACACATTGCCTTTTAAACTAATTTATTATATATATATTTATATTTATCTTGTAACGTAAACAAGTATAATATAACACGAGTTTCTTTATACATAATTATAATTATCATGCAAATGTTCGTGTTTATTTTGACAAAGCTATTAGTAAGAAAGTATAATTATAAAGCTTGAACCGATGAAAATGTGACAACTAGAGATGAATTTAATACAAATATGTTACTTATATGGTAATAAATAATCATACCAAAAGTTATCACATAAAGAGTAGCGTCATTTTGTGATTAATTTCGTATTGTAAAAGAATACTATAATTTACTTGACTCTTGATGGAGAAATTATTCCGGGAATTTGCGATAAGACAGCTTCTTTGTGGCCAGTTGAAGTATTAAGCTATGTCATAAAAAATAATTAATTCGTTTTGCAATATACTCATTATGTTTAAAATAATCGAAGTGTTTTATTTTCAAAACATTTGCAAATCGATGTTAAATAACATAAAAATAGTCATATTATATAAAAGTGCATTATGAAAACTAAATTGTTATAATTATATATTATATAATACAAAACTACTATTATTTTTTCGAAAAGTTGCGCTGGAATCTTTAAAATACTCTAGATGCTTGTTCGCGACTAATGGTTGCTGATACGAGTATACTCGTATAAATTCATCGGCTCATATCTATTATTGCAATAAATATTTTAAAAAACTAGTATATTGATAACTGCAGTATTTGAAAATACGCATCATAATTTATAGGCGTACTAGTATTTATAAAATTTTAGTTTCCAGCATATTATAATTAAGATTATGGTTAAAATTCTATCTTCAAGTATTACAGTTATTTTGAATTATTATTCATTTGACGTATACGTATTGAAAATGTTTGCTTATAGTTTATTAAATATAACTTTTCATTATATAAAACTAATTACATATATTGTCGTTATAATGGCAGAGGGCGATAAATTAAAAATATTGTTATGAATAAATTGATTTTCAAAGTTTGAGTCTCTTACACATGTGTAACGATAATACGAGTATATCAGGGCAACTGGAACTATAAATCTTGTTGACATTTTTTTCAGAGAATAAGAAATATTCATTAAAACACTTAATCCGATCAGCCAAATAATCTTAAGTCAGTTTAATGTGTTATACCCGTAATAAAATATTTAATATCGACTTAATAGATAGTGACATTTTAATATTACAGAAAAAGTACAAGCAATATAGCTAAGCTTACTTCACCAGATGACAGAGTTTGGAAAAATCTTCCAAACTGCATTATTATGTCGAAACGGCCATACCGACGATATAACACAATACATCTTTTGATATAAAGATAATATTAAAATAGAACTTATATTCGATGCGATACTAATCAAACTACGAGTAGTTAATTATTAAAAGAAATTTATTTCAATCACAATAATGTTGCATATAAATAATTTTTCTATAGATGGCATCTCAAACTATATTGTACTTTTTTTCTAAAAAAAAAACCACAGCTTCTAACACCACTAAAATGAGGTATGAGAAATATTAGTAATTGAAAAAAAAGACAGACTTAACAGTATTGCAAGAGTGCTAAATATATAACGGTTAGCTTAAAATACGATCAAAATAAATAAGATATATAAAAATTAAATTCTAATATAAAATAGAAAGTTAAATACAGATTATCAATTTTATGAAAATAATATTCCCAAAGTTATTGACATTAAGAAAATTGTTCATTTTATTAAATACTGACTTATGATAATATTTTCATTCCCTTGATCCCTGAAGAAATTAATTCCGTTCCTTTATTTTGAAACAGTTGCTGAGAATTCCATTCCGCGCACTTCGGAGGGTTAATACCACAGAGAGTTAAATGCGAAATACCTTAATAAAACTTTAAACTTAAAATGTTGTTACGATTATTGTTTTAAAACAAAGTCTTTGCCTAATACCTCCCCTGAGGGTAGGTTGAAGGAGGGATTCTCTCATAACGAAAGAAGGGAACGGTTGGAAAATCTTTCTGGTAAATTAAAGATACTTAAATAATTGCACTACTCGTTTATAATACGAAATAATGTTTGTTCTAGTTTATAATTACTAATTTTGTGCTCCAAGCATTATATAATTAAATTTTTATATTTCAATTTAAATAACTGTATCTATATGTTAACTTAATTAAATAAAACATACCACTATACGCTATTTATGCCATATTTGATATTAAGTTTGCATTATATAATTTTAAGTTATTATATAATAATTATATCAGTAATTTAATTAATTTTATTTATTATCAATTCTTTTTCGATAACGATTGTAATTATACGAGAATTGTACATATTTCTACAAATTATCTTTTTAAAATCAAGAAAGCTTATGTTTGTTTCTTGAGTAGTGTTTAAAATTTATCAAATGATGTAAATATAAAAAAATAATTACACATGGATTTAATTAGCACGTAATGAGTAAGAACCTTTTTTTTAACTTTTGTTTTAAACGTTGTATAAAATAAAAATAATATTTATGATTTCATAATACAAAGGTACTAAATAAAATATTAATATTAACATATTCAACAATATACTTGTTGATACCCCACTCGGCATACGTGTTATGAACATTTAAGGACAACTTTATCAATTAAAAACGCACACACAATAATGAAGGAATTATTATTTACCTCCTCGTAAATCTTACATTTTTTCGCAATATATTTTATAGTTTTTGTAAATAATAATGTTTTTAAATCTTTTATTTTTTACTGTGTTGACATATTTAAAATATTTTTTCTAAGAAGTGTCATTCAACACTACTTACGGCAAACAATGACATTGCATGCATTGTTTGTTATAGATGTCAGCTGACTCCAAAGAAAGTTAGCCATAAACAATGAATAATTTGGTGACTTTTATTTTATGTTCTTTTAAAATACAAAATCATTTCTTTTTTCAGAAGTTTTTGTTTCATATGAAATTAAATGAAATATATAAAGTATTTCATTAGGACTAAACTGTTATTTCGTGATAACTGATTAATCATGTTAAACAATCTTCTCTCTATGTTCATTCAGATTAGTGTTGAAATATTATGTATGACACAATTGTGTAGTTTTCACTCTCATTAAATTCATCATCAACTTAAATTTCACGATATCAAAGTGAACAGAGATGTAAATAAATCAAAAAAATCAAGTAGAAAAACTTATATATTTCTGTGTTATTGAAAAGTTTTGTTTATCGATATCAATTAATGACGATAAACATACTTAATCAAATTTTTACCCATCCTTGCTTTAATTTTGTTAGTTGTACTTAACGTACAAAAGGTCAAATTAAAATTTACACGCAGCTATCAAAACAATCCGGATGTGAATCTTTCCATATTCGTATGATTCTTATAAAATGGACAAACGCGTATTCAATTTACCTTTTTTCTAGGCGCATTTGTTACGTACACCGAGACAACACCACAATTATCTTCTAATAGCACCAATTCATCATTTTCGCTGTTGACAGGCCTGATGTTGAAAATTCCTGATAATGTATTTTTAAGTATGGCTTTACTGCACTTTGTAAAATAATCTTATTGTTTATTTTTTGTTTGGTGCCATTTAGAAATGTTTCAAAGGCATTTATTGCCTAATTGCTACTATCAAATACGCATTTAGATTATCGGTCAACTTTAAAGTAACTATTCATTCGGTTAATATTATAAATAACCGGTGATTTTATTAAAATAAACACGTTTCCTATCTGCCAGATGACATAAACAAATGATTAACTGCGTATTACAAATTTAAACGTACTATTAAGTGGTGTTTTATAAAACCAATAGAAAATCTAACCATATAATCTAATAAAAAAGATACTGCAAGAGTAATTTTCCCCTAACATTGTTAATATCTTAAAGACATGTAGGTTCAGGTAAGAGGATTATGTTATAAGGTACTATGAATGTATAGTAATATTATAAAAAAAATATTTGCAGGAACCTCATTACGCAATCGTCCTGAAATGCGATGAGCAAATAATATCACGAAAGATTCAGAAAGGTTGACTTTATACAACTGGAAGAAGATAATTATAAATATAGAATTCAAATAGAGTATATAATATGGGAGTATTCGCTGATGATTTAATTTCGTACAGGGAGTTATTCACCAGAATCCGTCCTTACACGGGTCCAATAGGGCATGCGGCCGATTGAGTCGTCAACACACCGGGTGCACGGGATACCTCATGCAATAGAAAATTAAATGACAAAATAACTGTTTTTTATGTATTTCCTTTTTTCACTTAGTTTTTGCCCGTAGGTGCATGATGATATCATTCCATGCGGCTCCGCTACGGACAGGTTTAAAAAATATATGTAAGGAAAATATATTCTTGAATGTTTCAGGAAGGTGAATGCGCATAATCGTGGTGGTGTGTACTAACGAGTCAGTGGTGGATTCTTAAAACCTAAAAAGAGTCCAGATAGAGAATGTGGAAACGCCTATTATTCTAAATGAATCGTAGTATCATACCATCATCAATATAATAAATAATATTCATTGTTTAATTTATTCTGTCATATACTTATATAAAATATTTATAAAGGAATATTTTTATGTATAAAATTCAGAATTAATCTGATTTGTAATGTTTCCTTTCCAAATAAAACTTGATATAATTTGAAAGATTTTTTTTAAGAAATAACATTTCTCAAAGGCATATTGCGTTGTTATGAAAAACCAAGATTAACCGAGAAACAGAAATATTGATCTCATTTAAGTTTTAATTGGTCCTTAAAAATAATTAGTTTTGGTTCAATTAATATTTTTATATTCTTTTTAACGTAGAATCTATGTTTATAAAAATATTTGCGTACGATATTTCACTCTTATGCTCTTTTGAATGATTTCGTTTAAGAAAATGAACTTAATATCGACCCATTCCTAGCAGAAGATCGCAAGCGTAAATTTTTTATTTTACAAGAGGAGGTTTTTATCTAAGTTTCTAAGCTTATTTTTATAAATAAATTTAAAACATATGTATATTAATTTGTATCTGAATATACGGATTGATGAAAACTTGATCCCGTGCGGACCGTGAAGATATCTATTTTGAACGGATTCGTTAAACAAAATGGAAATCGTCCAATTGCCGCTTACGATGTTCTGCCAGTAATAGGTCGATATGATAATTATTACTCTAAAAATAAAATGATTTCTTTAAAAATTAAGTTGGCAAAAATTTCGTCCATAGTTATAATTGTGTATTCAACATTTTTTGTATACACTTAGACTATTTTATTTTAAAGAATTATTTTCACGAGTAACTTGATCATTTTATTAGGTACAACGTCCTTAATGTGTTCTGTTTTATACCATGAAGTAACCGTCAAAATGGTGTGTGATTAATTGACAGATTTCAACGATATACTACAGCCGGGCTGTCATTTTGAGAGCAGACAGTCTTTTGAAAACACGCAATAGAAACATAAAATTGTTTGGCAAAGTGCCAATAGACTGACCGTCGCGCATAGGTGAAAAATCTTTTTTATAATTTAATTTATATTTATTTGAAAAAATATCACTCAAATTCAGTTATATAAGTAACATCATTACGACATAATACACCCAACTAACCGAGAGGCGTCCGCTAATGAAAAAGACGCAAAATCTTACTACTTAATAATAAAAGTTTTAAAAAAAAGATATCTTAAATGACGGTGATTATTTTTTTTAATAAACTTTGTCAATAGTCGCATAAAAATATTTGATTTTCTTTAAATATAAATATTTTAGGCGCTAAAAAAACTTTTATGTCCACAATTGTATCAACATATCAGTACTCCCTCAACAGTTGGCTTTTTCTTCTAAAATATTTATACGATTACTGTTATATCCACTGCCATTGAAATGAAACTTCCTCCATTGAATACGATTTTTTTGCGTGTCTTTATTAGCATGTTTTTAAAAAGCTTAATTTGAGGAAATAATGAAATAATTAATTCTTAGATACAACATAATGTTTCTTTTAATAGTAGTCAAATGG
>JAPMAE010002307.1:0-17408 GCA_036584705.1 Rhyacophila sp. 25_7 | reverse complement strand
GTAAAAGTAATTTTCCAAACTTAATTTATGGCCTTTTTAATTGGTTACACTTCGAATGCCGGGCCCTGTAATATATACATTTTTCTGACGTGTGACTATTGCGACCGTCGTATGCATTTATATTTTATATGTAGAAAATAATGATTTTTTTTAGATTTTTAGGGTGTGCGAATTTTCAGTTGTGGCCCGTCGCCCTACCGGTTTAGACAAACCTCGAAATCATCACGTCAAAAATTCACAGTGATACAATTCACAGAGGTGTAATGCATACGAGTATTTAGCAGTCATCCGTTAAAGTATTTTTTAGTGTATCGAATCGATTTCAATGTAATATTGAAAGTACACTTGAAATTAAAAGTGGCATAAATAACAGGGTCATTATCGCTATGTGACGCCCGTATTAATATATGCAAATGTGTTATTGAGTCGACATCCTATGAGATGGAATATGCCATAATGCATTCCAGGCCGTAGTGCATATTTAGGGATTGATGTAGTATGGAGTACACCTTGACACGTTGCAAATGTATGCGTATTGATTGAAATTAGTGGTGAAATAATCTATGATGCGTGTCGATAATGCAGTAAACTGCACTGAGCTTTTTTTATGTCGAGGGCGCCCTAGATATTAAACGCCTTTGGCTATACGTATTAGCAAGTTTTGAATGCATTTTGTCAATCATATTCTTGATATCTTATGGCGAGAGTATTATTTAGTTTTATTCATTTAATATAATGACAACCTTTTTTAACCTCACCAAGAGTAAGTTTTTTAATTACGGTTTCACAATTGGATGAAAGTTTTTTCATTAATCTATTATTACATTTTATTAAATTTATGGAATGCTATTGTCGTATACTGTCTATTTGATCCATAAATAATATACATATACGAGTATTTTATTGCTTGGTGCTTGACGTATGTATACGTCTATACTTCTTCAAAGTGAATTCTGAGCGGACGCATATGCGCGTCCATTCTCTACAATCGAAAATTATATTCATATATAATCTCATCTCATACAACATTACATCTTACACCAACAAATAGGGTTGTTGTTTTTTTATATTTTAATAATAAATTCGCCTATCACATTTAACCGATTACGTGCCAGAAACTGGTTAACTTGCACAACTTAAACCGTATTTTGCTAGATAAATTTTAATATTTGCGTGATTTTAAATATATGAAAACGCAGATATATAACTATAATCTCATCATTAAAAATTAGTCATGGCAAAGAAACATTCAATATATTTTTAAAGAAATATGAAGTTCTATTTATGGTTAAAAATTCACACTTTCCGGATTGTGATATTATGTCTGACACAGAAAAGGTTAATGAGGTATTGAGGGAAAGAAGACGGAGTAAGAAGATTTCAGTAGGCATTCGATAGCTGGGGCGCTCCCGAAAGAAAAAAGTGCTAAAATGCTGAAAATTTGTGTGCATATAACTATAGGCAAAAAATGGACCTCAACAGATAAACTCCACCTTGAAACAATCATTGTAAAATCCGTGAAGTAGAATATGAAGAGGACCTTAACTTTCAAACGACGCTAGAGCTATTGATAGAGAGTAACAATGTTTAAATATATTCGTATATGAAACATTGATTTTTTCAAGTATCTATTGACATACTTTTTATCATGTTGACTAAATTTTTATTTTTTCTTTGATTTACCGGGGCATTACGATAATTTTTTCCCTATCATCCTTTTAATTCCTATTTGCTACCATAAGAGTAGCGCATATCAATTGTCCACAATACTATTTTGATAGTTACGTTTCAAATATTTTATTCATAGATATTTGACGCCATTATTTATTCTCAACCACGATCATTTATTACGTGGTATTTAATCTATTCTGAAATATACTTATTGTATAATTGTATTTGATTAATTAATAAATTTACTATCTGTGATATTGAAATAATCTCGACCCACGCGCAGAACCCGTTCTAGAGACACATCCTTATAATAAATAACACTCACTACTCACCGTGCCACTCGCCATCGGGTCAAGTTTATTTCATGTGCGGTAAGATTTAAATTAATTACAAGAAACACGTAATAGATCAACCATTTTTGTGCCCTTCAAATGTAGCAATATATGCGTTAAAAATGATCCATCGTATTATATTTCAGTGTATTTACGTAGCGGTAATTAATATTAATGAGATATCAGTACAATTCGCTGGCTCTACGATGTTATTTTATACGTACATATATACATTATTTATCACCTTGTACTAAGGTTCCGTTTGGTTTCTTAAACACTACGTCCGGTTCTTCAAAAAATTAAACTTTCCAAAATTTTTGTTACTCCAACATTCGTTATTATAGACTTAACCTGCAGTTATAAAGATCATCGTAGTATTTTTCTCCATTTCTACAGTTGTGTATTTTTAATAAAATGACAGCATTGATTCTTTTCAATTACAACTTATTTCTAAAAAAATATAATTTGTGACAAAATGTAGAAAACAGTTTAAAAATGAGAAATTTTACTATTGGCCATTTGTATGTAGTTCATGCCGCTATTTAATACATGTTTTAAGTCATATTTTTCCTTACAGAATGTCATTTAAAGTTAATTTTACAAGTATATTGGAATAAACCGCGTTTGTAAACAACGCCTTCAATTATTACAATACAGTTTAGATTGTTTGTGTACAAATCTTCGTTGTTTTTATTCAGTACTGACTTATTTACTAAACACGACTTGTCAATTGCTGTAAGTAGAGCTCTTATTTTTTGCTTTAATTGATAATTGTAGTTTTATTATTATCAGAAATTCACAAAATTATCGTTGACAATATTGTTTTTTAACTAAACTTTTTTTTGCATATTTAATAAATTTTGCCTCTTTATAAAGTGGCATTTTTTGTAGATAAACATCCATTTTCTAATCGCTTATTCATAAAAACGAGCTTAGAGATTTCATTCTGTGTGTTTACGAGTAAATTATTATGCGAATTTAGCGTTTTATTTCTCGAGCGAAATTATTCAACATTATTGTCTCAGGTGACATTAAGAAACTTTCATATCAAATATTAGTCGATTTATTCGCTTTTTATGTATCAGGATTAACTAATTGATATAATATTTAAAAAAAAATAAAGTGTGAATTTGCATTTATTTTTTTATAAGTTTTTTAAGTTTTTCTGCCAACGTTGATTCAGTAGACATCGAGATTGTATTTTTATTGCAAGTCAAATTCCAGCTCGAATTTCATGGTGTTTATTAAAAAGTCACCATTATTAATATGTATTGGAAATCAAACTTGAATTTAGAAGTTAAGCGAATGGTTAGTAACATTATTTTATCAACTAAATTATGAAATAATTGTACGCATGTGAAATATTTTGAATATTTAATGAATTATTATTTAATTTTACATGAATGTTATTTCCGAAATTTCAACATGGGAACTACGAGTACTCACTGTGGTTTCTGTGGCAGACAGTGGAAGTTCTCTGGAGATAACTTCATCGCCACACATCGCAAACACAAAGAAAACGATGCAACATTTTACCAGCACTTTCATTTTTTATTATACAACACTTGACACTGTAACCTAACACCAAAGCTTTTTCAGGACAGGCTTTCTGACGAAATAGTGATTATTGTTTACCAGCCAGTGTTCACTTTGTATATTAGTGGTATTATTGTACTTTTAATTTAATGCACCAAAATAATCTCATATTTCAACCACTGCTTATCATTAGTTCTTATATATTTAGAATGGTAGGATTAGCAAATTTAATGTGTTTTATTTATACGGTGATGTTTCAGTTATTTATTCGATTAGTTTTCATAGTAAGATTATAGCGTCATCTTTTTGTGTTTTTGTATTATTTTCATGTCACTTCCTCTGCTCATTCACTAATTAATCTGAAAATATGTGACATAGGATTAGTTAGATAATTTATTTTACATCTTATTTATTTTCATGGCTGAACATTTAATTTTAATAATTTTCTACACCATTAAACGTTTTTTGAAAGATTCCATTAACGAAACCATCACGTGAGGTATTTTTATCATAAAAAAATCTATCATAGGTCGAAAAATTAGAGCTTAGTTATATTGTTCCAACAGCATACATTACGTTTAAAATGAAACGTTAAAAATGATATTGTACTATTTTTAATATGTCGGATATAAAAGTTACAAATATAAATATATGGTTGAAAGTGCATTTAATTTTTTTTACGGAAGTTTGCATGTTCCACGATAGGAAAATAAAATCCTTTTTTTTTGTATTCGCTTTTTACTGAATAACTTTGGGTTTCAGCGAAAAGCAAGATGTAAAAGATCGGTGCCGGAGTCGAGAGGCACGAAATACAAACATATTGTTTATAATATTTAGTGTAATAAAGAACGACGGTTCAGTAATTATTTCACAAAAGGAAAGCCACATAATGTTAGTTTGGATGAAAATAAGAAAAAGAGACAAATCTATAAAAAAAATCGTAATGCATTTTTTAATTCCGTCCAATCAAGTAGGGTTAAAGTTGTGACACATGAGTTGAATAATTTTATTATTAATTAAATATATTAATAATAGTATCAAAACGTGTTATTATGTAATATTAACGAGTAAGCTCAGCAAACTCCTTGTCATGCTATAAAATCAATCCATGGAGTTTAATTTATGAATCTTCAAAATGATGGGCGTTTTACTATTATCGGTGGATATACGTACATAACTTGAATATATTTAATATAATAACGCGTAAAACTGGTTTTATTGTAGAGAATAAAGTGAAACACAAGCTTTTTAACAATTCAAAATAGAATATTATCTAAATCGATATTCTCTGTTAGAATCCATAACTTATAATTATCTTTTTAAAGAGGTTACGAGTTTTTTTTTGTTTCCTGTTGTCGTCCTTGATTGGCAGTTATGACATTAAAATGAGAAAAATATACATTTTTCGATAAAAAAATATGTATTTATATATTTTTGGCCGCATCCGCTTTGAGATTGGCAATCCTCACAATCTGAAGAGTTTCTTAACATTGAAATAATAACACAGTTTTTATGAATTTTTCACAAATATATATTTTTAACAATTTTAGCTGATGAAAATGTGACAGACCCCGTTTGTTGAGTCTTTATAATGGGCTCTCCACCAAAGATCGACAGTAGAGAAAAATTATTATTTTCGTACAGCTATGTTTTGCGACTATGTAATATTTACTAATTATAGTTAAGCCGTTTGGGTTCTTCTTCTACCTCTAAATGATTTACCTTGAATGTCTAAATAAAATGAATCGATTTATTCTAGAAAGGCATTCAGTTAGCCATCAAACATTTATCCCGAGTAGAAATGTGATTTGTTGTAAACTAATATACACACTATTATAATATAAACTGAGGATATTAGTTAAAAGTGATTTTCATTATTTTCTTTAGTACACTTTGTCTTCTGTTGATATTTTACAGATTGATATTCGTTATTTTTACACTTTTACACTAATAATACAGTCGCAATACTTTCAATGCGTACAACAAGGAAGAATCGAACTAAACTATATTGTTTTACGACCTGAACTTTTATATTCATTTCGTATTCATTTATAAATGAATAATTGGGTACGTACGAGTATATAATAATCGAGGTATTGTCGCAAACTATCTTAATATTTACAAAATTAAGGAAATTATTATGTTAATAATGTTATTCACAACATCGAAATACTGATCAATATAAAAATGCAACGTGCTTGAATTATTTTATTTTCAAATTCAAGTCGCAAACTTTTTGTTTTTAAGTTTATCCAATTGATGCTATCTTACTTAAAATAACAACAATACTGACTAATTTTTATCATCCATATCGTTTATGTTGTATAAATTATCGAATAAGTAGGGCTATTTTTTGTTTTATTAAATTTTACTTTTACCACAAAGCCACAAGGTTTGCTAATTAAAACGGCCTTCCTATTTAGTGCTAAGCCTACTAACGTTTTTACCATCCTTAAACCATATATTTTCTCGTGTCGTTTTAAGTCTATGAATATAATTTTTTTTTTCATATTCAATTGAGAATTTAAAAGTTTATGGCTACACCGTTTCCGCGAAAGCCCAATGAGGCAATTGTATATAAAATATTCATTGAATTAAAATCGTTAATCTAAATATGTGACATAATATTTGTTACATCAATTATCTTTGGTATGTTAATAGATTTTAAAAAATGTACATAAAAATGGTTTTTTCACTTAACTATGTACTTAATCACAACATTTATTACTTTGGTTAATAGCATAACTGCACTAATATTTGCGTGTTAATATACCTAATTGTAGTCTATTATTGGTTACATCGTATGATTAAATGATAGTAATCATTTTATTATATTATCGATACAATAAACATATAAAAATAAATGTACGATCAGCTCTACAGCTTAGAACCAGAAAGACGTAGCAAGAAATTTGGACAAAAGAACATTTGAACCGTTTAAACATCATACTACGAGTTATTTTACGAGTATCACTCATTTATAACATGTTTAGAACGATGAATCGATATTCATTGTAGAGCAGTATTATGCCATCTCACCTTATCAAGAAAATTCAATACCACGTGAGTACTAAAATGTTACATTATGTCATACATCCACATCTCCTGCAAAATAATCATTTTCTTGTTACGTTATTCAGGCTCTAAGCCCTCGAGTTTATACGCGTATTATGTACATACGAGTATATGCAAACGTTGACGTAAAATAGTGTCAGATTTCTTTTAAAAAAAAATTGCCCGAATTTTTATTTTGTGTTCAGTTGTTTTAAACGTAAAAAAGTATCCCTACGATATTTTAATAATTCACAGATTCGACCATTAATTTGCATAGATAAAAAATTAAAACGTCACTAAAAATAGTTATTTTCTAACCAATTGTTGAAATCGTGCATTTGAATAGTTATTTTTCAGTTACCTCTTTATAAACTTTATTACTGCTTCTTATAAAGCTTTCTAGATATGCCCAAATTCCATCAATGTTAAGGACAATAATGTTAAGATGTTGCATATGTGTCAAAAGTAGTTGTACTATTTATTTAGTCACACGGTTGTTGATGGAACTGTCACATAATAATACATTTATAATTCCATTATTGAATAATGAGAAACTATATTATGAGTATTACTGCTGATTTTTTCACTTTGCAAACCCAGAATCAGGTGTGTCATAAAAGTTAAATATATTAGGCCGCCGGCACATAGAAATACTCAAAAGAAACTGATCACTGACGCAACATCATTATATATGGCCCACAAATATTGTGATTTTTCACCATCCATGACCACACTGAAAACTACCAATTTCGATCACTTCTGAGTAGACCTCGTGTGCGGAGCTGCATCGCTAATGAGTTATTAACTGTTAAATAATTTAAATAACAAACCAGTTCCATTTCTTTTGAGTAGTTCCATGTGCAGAGGGCCTTAGTGTAACAGCTGTCACCCCTTTTTAAGACTGAATTGTTTTTATTCCTACATTATATTCTGTATTGTTTAAATCATTTTGTATTTTATTTATTTGTCTGTTGTAAATCAACAAAGCCGTTTTATATGTTCATATATTAGTAAGGATCTCCAAGGTAAGTAACTAACTCACTGCGTGTATTTTCTAGTCGTTATACGATTTAATCCATTCTCACTATTTTTTAATTTATTTTTGCGAAATTTTGCTGACAATTCTCAATGATTTATTATATATGCAATGTGTGGGCTTATGTCTCGCCCCATAATAAGTGTTTTTCTTCCTGACATTGTGGCGAATCTCGGCCAAGGACAGATATTATGCGAGATATTCAATGAACCGTAAATACCCACTAATTTTCGCCTCAATTTGTAGCGCTATATTTTGAGCGTTTAGTGATTATGATATGCATCGTTGAAGATGTTTTTATATGCCAATAATTTACATTATTATCGTGGATCTACTGATTCTTCACTTGACTTCAATTGATGACATTTATATCAGGCTCATTATAAATTGTATTTGAGTAAACATAGGAAGATTTCTCTAAAATGACGGATGTAGTCCGTGAAACTCTTCCAAGGTATTTTAGCGTACGCTTTCAGTACAAGGGAATCTATGGAAAAAAAGCTAAATATCTGTATAATTTTTGACCGTAATAAATCTAGCAAATATCGTATTGTTTTTTAATTGCAAGGTTACCTTATTGTTCTTGCTTGATTTAGTGTTTATGAAATAAATAATCATGTATATCGAAAACGATGAACTGAGGTGAAAAAAAAAAAATGGTACAACGCAGAATACTTACATGCATAAATATTCTTTTACTATGTCGCTAAAGCATCATTGCGGACAGTGTTTGGTGTGTTTTATACCGACCGCACGAGCGACCGTGTTGAGTACAAAACACGCAGATTTCGCATTGCTACCATGTGAATTTCGATGTGACTGATCGCTAATATTATAGCTTTATCAATTAGGGAAAGTCGGAAAATATTGGAAACGAGGTTTTATATGTTTTACAATTTAAAAAAAACTTTCATATCTATCTATTCTATTAGAGTATAGAACACTGTCCGGCAAAAGACGAGGGCGTGAAATTTAACTTGGTCAATCGCAATTAATTAATTAACACTGTATAGATAAACTACGAGTATATTTTTTAGTTTTTCATTTCAGTATTTTTTGCCAATACGAGTTTGTTGTCTTTGTTCACATACGGACCAATAGTACCATCAGACTGATTCCCGCTTATAAGAGGCCAGCAAACAGAGTTCGATTAAAAACTCAAATGTTTTCATATGAATCCATGGTAGAAGTTATGTAATTATTTCCAATCTGTATTTATGCATTTTTGGAGGGCGGTGAAAAATTTCCCGAAAACAATTGTTCGAATGAGAATTGCCCGAAAAATTGGTTCTCTAGTGGAAAGTTTTCGAATAACAATTTCTCGAAAGAAAAGTGATCGAAATAATGAAACAAGTTACTTACAGTAGTTTTGAAGGTTCCATCGACATACCAATGTGCGACTGATTCTAACAGAGGTAAATTTCTTCTAGTAGAAAAAATAATGAACCTATCTTACACATGTCTTTTTCATATTATAATGAAAAATCTTCTTCATTTGCAGTGACCGCAAACTTTAACTGTACTTGAACTCTTTACAGTCCGGGCGAATTTCGCAAAAAATGCAAAAAAATATACCGTTAAGGATTAAGTGAAAACAAATAAAAACATTTTAATTATTTTATACTTATATAAATTTAATACAATTTTTAGAAGTAACTTATTTCATTATTTCGAGCAATTTTCTTTTAGAGAAATTGTTATTCGAAGAACTTTCCATTTGCAGAACAATTTTCGAGCAATTGTCACCAAATTTATATCTCCAGGTGAAAATCGTGTTAAGTATAGTAAATTCCATAAATTAAAAGGTTTATAAAAATACTCAACTGTGTAGTGTTTTGATTATGATTTAATATTCAATATTATAATTTAAGCGAAATTCTAGTGAAAACAAAAGTTTAATATCAGTGTTCTGTCTTTTATAAAGTTTGTATATTATTTTTGAGTGAATTTTACTCATAATTATTGCGGTTTTATGAAAATACTTGCGGTCTACCGGTTCGAAAAGAAATCGACGTCAAATGTGTAACACGCTAACTATGAAATAGGCACGTCAAACGTTTTTTTCTTTGTTTCACATGATCGAAATCAATTTCCGTCATACGATGATTGTTATTGTTAATGAATGAATGAATGAATGGACACGTACATCGTAATCACCCGATTTTGGTAATAATTGTTTTGTCCGCTGAGGAAAGGCCTTCTGTAGGTTAAATCTATCACAGTTACTGCGGAATTTGGGTTAAATAAATTCCTCATCCGATATAATGTGAGATGACAATGCGAAATGTGAAATCTTGGCAGAGCATTGCGTTTGTTTTGTGTGTTATTTAAAAATCGATATATTCTTATCTATATCGCGGTAACTGGTTTTTAATATCGAGATTATCGTTTTGGAATATGCATACAGTCGTCGGTGAATAATAAAATTAGTCAGTTGTATCTATACATCGGCTATTAATTAATTATTGTTCAGCTATAAATAGAGATGTGTATTTTGACTGTTATTATTCTAACGTAAAGTATATTAATGGTATATTTTAGCATATTGTAACCAAAATGTTAAATATTAGCATCTATTTTTATTTAGATGAATTACCAAACAAAAAAAAAATATCATTAGCTTTCGTTTTCGTTTTTTTTTTAAACAAACGAAAGCTTATGATAAAATATTGTATACTTGAGGCGGGTTCAAATGATTAAAACATGTGTCTCTAGTAATAAATTAATATATATACACTCAGAAGTTTCTGCGTAAAGAACGCTGCATTTCTGTTTTTTTTATTCCGCTTGCGAGCTCCAGGGCCATCTCATTCTTTTAGTATTAGTTAAGGAAAACCAAGGATATCGTATCCACACTAACGTTGAAATGCACGATCAATTAACTGCTTACGTAGTTAAAGTCTTAAAAGAAAGGGACCCAGGTTTACGTTCTTAGGAGTGTCGAATCTAGAACTCTTAAAAAGGCACTTGAAGGGACTGCAAAATGCACTCTTTGATAAACTTGAAGAAGTTTATGTAGTCGGCCATGTATATGAATGCATCGTAGCGCCATATTACATTGATTTAATATAGTTCTCAGTCCGTTGATATACATATCTAGACGAATTGCCCATGCTCTGTATATTAACGTTAATATATTATGTATTATCCCTGTGTGGCGACAATTGTTAATCTACAGCTCTATATTGATCATCTGTATTAAACAAATTAAAATTAAATATAGTCAATAAATTTTGATTTACTCCGAATTCATGTCAACCAACACCTTACGATAACTCTTATTGTGAAGCTGTACAAATCAACGAATGCATTTACGTATATATTAATTTATTATGCGTTACAAGAGCACTCCATAGCTAAACTATATCGAGACAGTCTATTATTTGGCAACACACATTTTTATTTATAAATAGTTCAATACTTATATCGATTTAGTCCATTGAAAGCTATATGTAAAAATCATTATTTAATATTAATTTGTTATATAAGGTGACTTCTTTGGGTTTCTATTGCGCAAAACGCGCTTGAAGGCCATCGAAAATTGATTAATCACTTGAAGACGGAATCCGGAGACACAATTTCAATAGACAGATTCTCTGGGTCAAATCCTAACATGTGAAATCTTAAATACGTCACTTTCGTATTGAAATACAAATAGCGATTTCCGATAGCGATTAAAAATGATTGTTTGTATTAACAAAGATACTTTAGATACTATTCTTCTTAATGATTGTCATTAATTAGGAAGAGCATTTGACAATGTTTTACTTATGCATGTATTCAACATGACGCTTTGATTAATAGAGATTTCAATCGAGAAGTTTGTTGTTACTATTAAAGCAATTCTGTCGCATGGAAAGTATGAAAACTGTCTATAAAATTTTGTTTAATGTTCATTCTCTCATATGTATAAACATTCCATGGCAAGTTCACATATGAATGGTGTACTGATTTTATTATTAATTTGACGAATAGTGTAATTACAGTTTCATTTTGACAAAAAATGCACGTTTTTAAACAATACTTATTGATCTTCGATTTAGAAAATATTTTTTGTAATTTGTAGTCTCTGTCTTTTTTGTGATTTGATTTTTTTGTACGTGAATAAGTCAGATTAATAAAAATACCGTACTGCTAAATCGTTGTGCAGGTTTTTCACTGTATTGAAAAATGCGGCACATACGAGTACACCTCGCAAGCTTAAGTTTAGTGAATACGTTGGAAAGTTTTCGCATTCCATTCATTGTATTTCAAGTTACATGCGTGCGATTTTTTATGCACTTGCAATTTACATATGTAGTTTTATTATATTCGCTAAATTGACATATTTTGAGCATTTGGTCTCACTGATTTTTAAGAGTATTATGACTAGATTTTATATATTACCTCAATCTTAGCCTTGGATTAATATTGTCTGTATCTAGTGTTTACTGTTGTCCATTGTTATATGTTCTGTGGTTGTCAATCACTGCACACAGGAAGTGATTATCCATGATGAACATAATTAAAACAGTTGTGAAAAATTTATAAACGTCATGTGCCTTTCGCACGCGTGGCTACGTATCGAAGATTCGCATATCCGTTTGACCCCGCCCTTAAAAAAATACGTTTCAGCCATCGAGCGTTGCCGCGAATTCCACTTATTCGAATGAATCACTTTTATCATTCTTTCGCACCGATGTTGTGTTGGCGGGCCAAACAATATATAATTTTTTACTCGTCTCGATTCTAAATGTTGCATCCAGGATATGTCGTAATTATTTTTTAACATTTTCTCTTATGACAAATTATCGACGAAAACACGTTAATCCGGATACAGTGTCATTATTGAATACTATTGTCGTAATATTATAATTGGATACAATATATGATCTTAAATTCGGATTATATTCGAGTGAAAAAATGACCCGTATGAAAATAAATTCATAATTTTAAAATTCAACGCATAATTCAAACATATATGAGTTACTATTTTGGATTACAATTTATAGTGCATAATATTGATCCGCTACCGGCAGAACATCGTAAGCGGAATTTGGACGATTTCCGTTTTTTTCCTCTTCAAATTCGTTCAAAATAGATATCTGCACGGTCCGCACGGCTTCAAGTTTTCATCAACCCGCATTTTAAGTTACAAAATAATGTACACACGTTTTTAACTTTAAATTTATTTATTAAATTACCATTAGAACCTTAGATAAAAAAACCTCTTTCTGTAAAATGCAACGGGTAGATATATTGAATATGTAAAATAACATAGTCGATGTTTTATTCGAAGAAAAGTTCACTGATATTCGATATTTCTATCAAGACTAATAACCAATGATTCTTTGCGCGATAAAAATGAGATATTATTAAAAATTTAATTTAAATTTGGAGCAAAAATAGATGTTTCATATATTTTCAAATCGAAACTTTTGGTGTCGTTTAATAAGCTTTATAAATTTTGTCTTCATCAGTTAAATTTATGTACTCGTAGTTCTATACAAATCCAGGTTGTATTTGTTTAATATATCGATAATTCTAATTATTTTTGTGCTTATTTTAGTATATCAATTATTATATTATTTTAACCTTGTCGGCAACTCGAATTCAGTAAGTAGCTGGCAAAAACACACGTGTCAGGAGGTAATTTTCAAATGTGTTCAAATCCAAAAAAAAACTGTGAATGCTAGATCACTTTCTTGACTCAGGAGAGTTATCTAGTATTCCCAGATTTTATATATATTTTTTGGATTTGATCATTTTTGAAAATTACCTCCTGATGTGTTCTCATGTCTATTTGGAGTCACAACATAGACAGAGCAGATTGAACTCGTTAATAAATACCACAAGCAAAGAGTCTAAAGGCCTGCAATCTCCACATTGTGAATTTCTATATGTTTGATTTTGAAGCGGAAATGATTCAATATACGAGTATATCAAATGTCTTTTTAATTCACAAAACATTTTTCTTTCATTTGAAAATCTTATATTATAGTAATTTAAAATGTAACGTATTTCTTCAATTACTTCGAAATTAATATAACGTAAAAACTTAAATATTACTTATAAATAATATTTTGATACGGAAATATTATATAATTTTATTTAAATTACAGTTACTGCTAATTAAGGTAACTGTATATTTAATCTAATACTATAAAACTTAAACGTAAATGCATCTTACTGTACTTAAACCTTCTTTGGACTTTATGTTACGTCATATGTATTAAACAGTTGATCATTTATTATGATGATTGTATCTTAAAGTATTCTAAAATTGTATTTATTGACAAAGCTATTCACATATTTATCTGCAAAAGCGTATAGGGAAATTCGATGTTGTATTTGTATTCTTCTTCGTAAATTTATTAAATTAAAATGAAATATTGGCAGTCGAACGTTTTTGGCGCAGTTTCCTTTGTACCATGGTAATTATATATGGTATTGCTAATTGTAAATATTTCAATTGCCCATAATTAGCATATATTATACGTACAGTCATTTATAAAATCCCGAATAAGCATACAAAACATATTATGCATGTCGACAATGGAAATAATAATTTTATATATTGACAATGTAATAATACCTATCAGACAATTACAGTTTGCAATAACCGGTGTGTTAGTAGGTTTATTTTTGCAACACATTTTAACGCTAATCATTTTTACGTTAATATAATTTCGCACACACACGGCTATTGATTGTGTTATTTGTATAGAATACAAAAAATATTGTATCCAATTTTCTTTCGTCCATTATTAATTGTTTAAAGTATTGATTTTTCTGTCTCACGTGCCGCAATTACTATTTTTATATAGATTTGTGTTGCAAATTTTATTGTTTACCAGTAGGTTTGTCATATGCATATAATTTACGATTAATTAACAAAAATTACACGTATTAACGTGTAATAAAAAATTATACAATATACCAAAACAGAATTGTAATCAATTGTAAATGTACTGATTTTAATACGTTAGGTAGAAATATGTTAAAGTTTTTGCAAGTTTTTTAATTCGTCATTCGAGGTTATTGTTTGCAAATACGGCTCTTATCTCACTGTACTTGAAAAAGTAAAGTATATATATATATCATTTTATAAAAAATAACATGTACTTAAAAGAATTACACAATATCACTGTGTAGTCCGAATTCACTAAATATGATTGAGACTATTTGGATCAATAGTGGCAAAATCCCAAAAGTACGTTTATACATAGGTATTGGCATAAAACTGTCATTACTTTGATTCTTTTTGATACTGTTGCCATTTTTAATAGGTTTTTTCCCATATGTATTGATATTATGAATCTAGTAACGCGTTGCAGACATTGTAGTGAAGAATAAAGTAAATTGATTTTTTTTTATCTGGGTTCGACCAATTTTGATCTTAATCGTTATGAATATCGTATGGCCTTATACAGGCTAAATCCAGTTAAATTTCAATCCAACGAAAATTTCAGGATGTCAATTTTTCGTGGAACCGGATGCAACATTCATATAGTTTAAATAAAGCAAACTATCGTTTCATCAAGCATACATCTGATCGTATCGTAGGTAGTAGTGTAAGTATGTGTTGATAATTCGCACGTCTATTTAAAAACATTAATAATAGGATATTTAAAATATTATTACAGGTTTTATTCAATATAGCGAACTTTCACTATGTTTAACGAAGTATTTTTTTAGACACTAGTTCGTTATAATTAAATATGGCTTGTATTAGTATGTTAAACAGGTTTTTTGACTCAAATCTTATTTTTAAGAAAGAATAACATCTAAACAGAAATAATTCATAACTTATACATAAGTAAAAAAAACCTTAATAATATGTTTTTGTTTCTTCACTTAGATATTAATTGCTCACTTTATTGTAGGAATTTTAAATTACGCATATGATATATATCTTTTATTATATTACCAACATTTTATTATTATTATAAAAAAACTCATTATCGATAATTAATACTTCTCACATGTTTCACTTTGTCGGGGTTTCAGAATAATAGAACACATTCAAAATTCACACTATTTTAAACAATCTTATTTATTATTAAATATATTTTTAAATCATCTCGAATTACGATTAGAAGAAGAGGACAATATTTCCACAACTGATGTAAATATTATGGTGTTAAAAATTACCGAATATTTACAGTTAATTTGAATACGCTATTCAATCTCCTCTCTGCGCGTTGATTTTTGTACAAGACTTCATCACACGGACGCTTTGTGCTTTTTTGTCGCAGACTTTTTTCCTTATCCAACCTTTGACCCGATCGTTCGTTACTGATGGTAATTTTTGCGATTTTTTTTGTCCGTGACAAAGTATCGATAGATACCACTAAAGATGCTCAAAGAAATCGAGCACGCGCCTTCGCAGCGCTGCATCCTTCGAACCGAAGCATTTCGACAGAGGCGAGCGAAAAGTTCCGACGTTTGACAGATAATAATAATCCGAATGTCTCTCCATTTTTACTTTTATGTTTGTTCATGTCTTGTTGTGTGGGGCGTGCGCGGTAACGGAAGGGGGCTCATTTTTCAGTATTTTTTTTTATCCAAGAGGTATGTGATTAATATTTTCTGTATATAATAATATTAAATTCAATATATGATGGGATACCCGCTACTTATTGCTTAATTTACGTTTTCATTACAGTCATTTCGGGTAACATTGACCAATTTTTTTTTCGTGATAATATTTTTCCCAGAAACAGTCAGCTACAACTTATTAAATTATTTGGCGTTCTTACCACTACAGTTAATTAATTTGTATCTCAAAATTTATGATAATACAAGAAAACATTACAAAAGTACTGTTTTTATGGGTGGTCCAATGTTTAATTGAGTATTGGGAAACTTTGGACATTAGTATTTTCGATTACCAAATTCCTTGATTTTTATCGGGATAACATTAAATTGTACTTTTTTGTTATAAAATACATACTCATTCTCGAATATGTCAAAAAATACGACTGGGTGTCGATTACTCATATCTACTGACAATAGAAAAGGAGTTTATTTTTACATCTTTTTTTAGTTTTATGACAAATTAATCTGTTATTTTGTGGTAAGATTTAATTATTTGGACCCTTCTCTTTCTAATCTTATCATAAAACAATTATGTATATATACGTAGGTAAAATAAATAACAAATAAAAAGTAAACATCATTCCCCCACTCTATGCACAAGAAATCATCTTCAATGAGACATCCTGGCCCATCTTTGCACACTTGCCCATCTACATAGATATTTTATAACTTCGGTAATATCCAGTCACAATGTCTTTTCTGAATGGCCATATGCATCCAATTTTAAAAAAAATCTTTTGAAGAATATTAACGGACACATTTTCCAAGTTAGCTTTTGTTATCTGTCCTCGAAACAATGAGGTTTCATAATTTACAATGCAGAATTGAACTATAATATATGATGATCAATCGAGTTTTCAGACAGAAACTACTTTTTACTTCAATCATTACATGAATCTAGAGGCAGTTCCAAATCCTCAATATACTCGTCCAAAATCCATATGGATTGTTTGCGACGGAAAATTGAATACGTGCTGCAAGCAATCTTTTTCTTATTTTTTTAATCCTTTTTCTTTGTTAACTTTTATTCACATCTTTTTCCATTGATTGTTGAGTGTAGTTACCCTTTTTACCATATTGTATTTGAAGACTGGTAATAGAGAGCAATCTGAAAATTGTTTTTCTAAACAAACCAGTCTATTTATTGTATAGGGTCTTCCAATAGGGACTTCCGAACTTTGACAGTTGATAGCGGCCAT
>JAPMAE010002305.1:2108-17410 GCA_036584705.1 Rhyacophila sp. 25_7 | reverse complement strand
AAAGTTTTTTAATTGTCAATATTTATCACCATTATCGTTAGCAAATTATATTTGTTGCCTGTGTGGACATCATGATGTTTTCATGAACCCGTATTTCTATTTCATCTCCATAAATGTCAGCATGTGTGATGTGTAAAGCAAAGAAGAAAATGCTTTTTTTATTTGCTTAAATAAAAATGTGATATTTATTCGCAGCAATATATGTCGCACCGTCACAACAATAATGCGTACGTAGTATTCATTATAATTTACAATGAATGTGGTAAATATATTTTATAAAAAACATTATTTTTTTTAGAATATTATGAAGACGAAAAATTTCCGATCTTTGTTCAAAAAACACTGAATCGAAATTAATGAAAGAAATAATTAATAAAATGTCAACTCTTAAAATAATTTATTTTTCGTTTGACAAAATTTAGTCTTGTCATTTTATATAATATTTTTTTTATCTTAAAATTAATAAAAATGTTTACATACACAAAATTACCTTTTAGAGAGGGCATGCTTCTATTTATTTATATATTTTTACATAAAGTGCGTGACATATAATTCAAAATCTAATAACTTGTGAATATGAATATTAAATAACACGAAAGTTGTTCATATTTAAATTGCATGATCCATCTCTTGAACGTATTAATCGTATATTAGTTTAATTTGCTTATTGACATACGAGTTATATATATTAAATATTATAATATATGTTCTACGTTAATTGTTTTTGCATGCACTTAAAAGTTTTTGGCTTCATTATAAATGTTTTTGAAAACTGTCACTATGGTATTATAATATCATACGTTCATATACATGACATATTATCTTCCCAAAATGACAGAACTACATTTCGAACTATGAAAATTTGGTTTTATGTAATATAAATAGTGTATTATTTTTTTAAAAAAAACAAGCGATACCGTAATACTTTGCCTACCAGGGGTTACTTTGCCTAACTCATTTTATTTTTATAAAACTGCTAACAAAGGACTATTTATATTAATATTTTACGTATCACAAAGTGTTATATGTTGAAGACATTTAATACTACATATAGTTTCTTATGTTATGTTCAAATCAATTTTATACTATTTTAACAAACTTTTACATTTTAAATGATTTTTAAAATCTTTATGTTGTACCTAAAAAGATAATAAGACAAACTTCTAATATTCTATTACGTTTCTTGTTTATATCTTATGAACCAAACATGAAACATTAAAATACATTATAAATTTAGATAGGTTCTTTATAAGCAGTTTTATTAAATAAAATGATCTAGGCAAAGTAATCACATTTTACGGTACTACAGCGCATTCCAACTTATAAATAATCATTGGTACTCATGTATCAATAAAAGTAATAATTTTATACATGCTTTCCTAAATCAAAAGCAAGTGTGTAGTCCTGTATTTATATAGAAAAAACTTATTTTGTAAGAAAAAATACTATAATTGTATAGTGAGATGAAATAATTAGCGCTATTCACCAGGATTTATTTAGAACTCATTTTCTATAAGACGTGTTGTCTATTGCTTCAACACGTTGGCCAACATTATAACGTATGACCGGCAACCTGCCAGTGACGTCTACGTCAAAATAATGGACATCAACATTGCAAATTGACGTATTGAAAACATTTAGTTATCACAAACTTCGATATATAAAAATGAGTAAGTTAATGGATACTCTGAAGCACTTCGATGCTTATCCAAAAACGGCTGATGATTACCGAATAAAGACTTTTTCGGGTGCTGCCAGTGAGTACACTTGACTGAACCTATCACATGTAACTTTTTTGGATATTCATTTGATTTGTTACAACTACTTAAATGTGTAATTTATTTCAGTCACGGTAGCCAGCGCACTAGTAATTATACTATTATTCATTTCTGAATTGTATACATTTATGTCGCCAAATGTGTCGGAAGAACTGTTTGTGGATACTTCACGGGGTCGTAAATTGAAGATTAATTTAGACATAGTTGTGCCTACTATATCTTGTGACTGTAAGTATACACTTTTTAGTACAAATTACCCATTTTGCTGTTATAAATAATAACATCTCACTATAAAACTTATCTATTGTTCATTATTCTAATCTAATCAGTAGACCTTTCTCGTTTTGCTGCATCCTATTAAATAAATGAATCACTGCATATACTAAAAAAATATATTTTGGCAAAAAAGGTCAACTTTGCGAAATGTATCATTAAATTATGAGGCACAATTTAAAGTATTCAGTGAGTCCATCTCCCTAATAATGAATAGTCTAATGCAGGGATCTCCAAATTTTTAGCCTAAGGGCCACACTGACTTCTCCACTAAGTCCCAAGGGCCAAGAGCTAGCTAGCTCATCATACCAACATACTGTAGTTTTGAATCACAGGCCGCTCCTGGTCTGGTGAATAATATACTTAACCTGTCCAGGAGTGAGTTGTTTTTTATTACAGTTGCACAATTGTGTAAAAGTTTTTTTCATCAATCTAGCTTTCGATTTCGAATTGTATCAAATGTATGCAATACTATTGTTGTATAATGTTTATTTTATGCATAAATAATATATACGAGTATCTTACTGCTTGGTGCTTGACGTACATATACGTCTATACTCCTTCAAAGCTAATATTGAGCGGACTCATCGGAACATACTCCTTGACAGGTTAAGGTATCTTATTGATTTGGAAACCAGTGGCTTGGTGTTATGTCTTTGTCACTGCAACATACAAAGTTCTTTTTTAAATCAAAATAATACCTGATTTGATAGTTGAATCATTTTTCTGTCTGCAGACTTAGTTTTAGATGCCATGGATAGTTCCGGAGAGCAACACTTGCACATTGACCATAATATTTATAAACGCAGACTGAGTCTTGACGGCAAGCCTATAGAAGAACCAAAGAAAGAAGACATTGTTACAGTTACTGCAAAACCAAAGGTTTTAATAATCTCTTTTATTGGCATAATCTTTTAAGGCAAGGGTACCCAACCTTTCTGAGGCTGGGACCTAATTTTAATTTCCACGGTGATTAATTTCTAACAAGAATCGTTTAAGAAATTTTGTAATTCTTCGAATTTAAAAATATTTGTTTTAAAAGACAAAATATTGCTAAGTTTAGTAAAATAAACCCTTTCATTAACAAATAATCACGAATCTAGCAAACCAATTTGTCCTACGACTGGGGTATTATTTTCTTCATCTACGGTTATAACTTTAAAATATGAAAATAATAATTATTTTAAAAATTAACAATCGTAATTGGGATCAATCAAATTTGCTTTGTGATCGACCAGTTGGGAACCCTTCTTTTAAGACATGGGACAACCATACATAAAATCAATTTTTATTAAATATTTTTCATCAAATAATTTCGTTGTCAATATACTGTTGTCTTGATAATAATCACCCTCGTAGTTGACTGAATAGCGCATTCGACTTCGAAAAACCGAGGGTTGCGGGTTCAAATCCCGTAGCTGACAAAAACTGCACAGACTTTTTCATATGCATTTGGAACCAGAAAATGGACTGAATTGGTTGAGCTTATAACTGAAAATTATTACACATTAAAAAATCCATCAAAGAGATATTTACATTGTAAAAATCTATGTGTTCCATTCAGGAGCAGATATGGTTCGGTTATAAGTAAAAGGTTTTGATAATAAACCAAAACATTTCAGTAAATATTAGCACCCATAAAAAGTGAAACGGCCATGTTTTTTGCGCTGAAAAATCTATTCAAGCCCAAAATTCTACCAAAACTAACTGAAGAGGTAATGCGCATTCGAAAATAAAGTACTCATTTCGCATATATACCAACACTGAGCCCCTTGATTAATTTGCCCCTTATATAGTTAACGTTTTAAAGACAAGGAAACTTAAATGGGCTGGTCGCGTTAGGTGTGAGAAATCAAAAAAGTATGTGAAGGGATGCTGCCAGGAACCCCTGAATAAGATGGGTGGATTCTCTCATGAGATATGCAGAAAGACTGGGTCTTAACAACTGAAGGGTAAAGACTATAGGTAAAGATGCCTATAGGGTGATAAGCAGTGGCGGAGAATGCAATCCTACTTCATTTGTTAATTGCTCATAACTACCACAATGCTTTCAATTATTTTTTTATCGATAAGTGTTAACAACGCATATGTACATGAAATGAACGTATTTTCAATTGTGAGATAACAAGCAAATTACTCCGATTTCTGCTAAAGATAATGAGTTCATAGTAATGATAAAGTATTTTGGGATATATGCAGTCGGACTAGCAGCTTCCAACATTGCCATGTGGTTTTGTAGGCACGCAAGCCAAGCTCCTATGCAGCATAAATAACCATGAAAATAACTTTTTACAGACAGCTGAAAACGAAACTACCGAAGTGAAGTGCGGAAGTTGTTATGGAGCTGCCGATCGGTAATTTGGATTTGATTCATTTAACTATTTGCTCAAAAATTATCCTGGAAACTTGTAACTAATGGTATTTGGTTGAATTTTAGATGTTGCAATACATGTGAAGATGTGAAGGAAGCATATCGAATCAAGAGATGGAGTTTACCGGGATTAGAGAGTTTTGTGCAATGTAAAGACGAGCACTCGGCAGAAAAATCAAAAACAGCATTTTTAGAAGGGTGCCAAATATATGGCTCTATGGAAGTCAATAGGGTATGATGGTTTTGTATTACATAAATTTAAAATATTCAATACAAAGACAACTCACTCCTTTTAATGCCTCCTTCAGACTCTCGCGGAGCAAGTTGGGCGAGAATCCTCGAAAATTTCACAAGGCGAGGAACGGGCATCCTCAATCTTGCGTTACTTCGCGAGCATCTATATAACATGAGTGAAACCGAACTGGTAGCAGCTATTTTTCTGTAGTATCTACGATATGTGGCCATTCAAGAGTCTTTTTTACTTTTCAGTTCTTTGATAAGTTTGCCAATTTTATTTTCAATCCTACCCCAGGCGTCGTTTATTTTTTTATTATCTTTGTGGCTAACATGTTTGGGATCCTAAATCACTGGTTCCCCTTGTAAAGCCTCAAGGAATTGTAACTGAAGTTCTTGGGACCAATCACTCATTATTTGATAAGTTGTTTAAAGTGAAAAAACTTATAATAAAAATTACTCTTTGCTATTAACTAATTGAAAGAAATCGCAAAACACAATGAAGGGCTAGCGTGGAAACACGAGAGTGTGAAGGTGTATCTCTCGTTTCCTCGTACTCTTGCAACGTGTTCCTTTGACTCGGGTAGAAAAAACCGCCTCTGGAGTGAAGTTAGCCGAGGCGAGCCAGGGAAGCACGAGGCGGATCGAGTAACCCCTCCACACTCTCGTGCCTCATTCAACCTCGTGCTACTCCGCGAGAGTCTGGAGGAGCCATAAGTAAACAATAATATATAATAACAGAAGGTTCTTTCAATTAATGTATGACTTTGTAAGCGTATAATAAATTATGAATACACATAAAATATGAAAAAAAAACCTTCTAGGAAATAATTATCTTGAATAGATAAAATCATGGACGCCTAGTTCTTTGGGTAGACACATCTGTTAAACAATATAACTTTAGCGTAGAAGTATGTGTTAATACTTATCATCTATTTCCTCTTCATCGTCTTCCATATTGGTTAGAGATGCATGTATAGTATGGAGTATTAAATGTAGAGTCCTTCCAAGTCGTACTAAGAGTTCGTTATTCTGGTTTGATATGTTCTAAGAAATAACTTTTAATAAAATAATAACTAACCATTTCTTATTAGAACTATTAAAAACAAAAAGGTTGTATGTTTTATAAGTTTTAAAACTAGATAGGAATCATTGCTGAATACATTTTCCATTCTGCAATTTATCGTCTAAGCAGATAAAAGATTCCATTTAGCCAAACTGATTTAACATACTTTACGTGGGCACCGTTATCTACACATAGGTACATGTAGAGAAAGAAAAACATTGGAATGCAATAAATAAAAAAAAAATCCAAAACCACTTTATTTCCTAATTATCCTCTACACTTACCATATTTTATTAAAAATCAGGTTGAACTAAATTTCCAAAAGTGTGTTTATATATAAAATTCTTTTGTTTTACAAAGGTGGGAGGAAGTTTTCACGTGGCACCAGGGCAAAGTTTTTCAATCAATCACGTCCATGTTCATGATGTCCAACCATACTCTTCGTCATCATTCAACACCACACATGTTATCAGACACCTTTCTTTTGGATCCCGAATTATGAGCGGAAGTAACAGCCCCTTAGATGGTATGACAGGATTAGCTACAGAAGGTAAAAAATCTCTATCATATTAACATAAAATACCACATCTTGAGATTATAAGAATCTCAAAAATACGCTTTAGCACCTTCCATAACATCAGTTATACTCACATACAATAATTCTTTGATTTCTTGTAAAGTAAGGCCGTTTGCACATGGAGCTACTCAAAAGAAACTGCTCACTGACGCAAATCACCAACCAGTCCGCCATGAGTCAGAATCTTTGTAATGTAAATCACAAAGATTTTATTACAAAGATTCTGACTCGTGGCAGACTGGTTGGTGATTTGCGTCAGTTACCAGTTTCTTTTGAGTATCTCCGTTTGCAGACTGCCTAATTTTCAAATTACATGAATACTTAGTGACATAAATATCCATATGTCACATCTCACCTGTGCTCTGTAATTACAAGCCAACAAGACAAAAATTCTCCTGGGAGCAGCTGCCCACTACGGAGCAATAATAATTTACACATTTAATTTATGAGATATAGGTTCAAATTATGCAGCTGAATTTATGTTCTAATATATTTATTTGTAAGTATTTGGAATCAGAACAAGGTTGTACTTAACGAGCTGGTGACCAATTTTCTCTTTCTCAAAATCTTCTAAATGCCCTCAATGTGAATTGGTCAACCTGTCTTAATGATATAAGATATTGCATCTCTTTCAAAATGGACTCATAAGCTTACAACTGCTCATAGGAAAATATCATTAGCAGGTTGTAAAATAAGTTTTCCCTACACTGGAAAAAATTTATACAGTTCATTTATATTATGAAAACACTACAATATGTATAGCATGAATGATTTAAAAATGCAGTTGAAAATTTTGGTAACAATTTTGACCAGAATGTATTCATATTTTAACATTTATATCAATCAGTTTCAAATTACATATGCAAATTATAAGCGAGTATTGAGGAAAATGAATAAAAATAACCAATTAACTTATTTCAAACAGACTGCTAGGCTATATAAATCCCATCATGAGTGGATTTTTTTTTTCCACACTAATTTCAATTAAAAATAAATAGTAAATGGACTAACGGCGCTTGTACCTATCTATGAAATTTTTATAAAATTCATTCCTCAGATTAAAAATATACTAACCCAACCTTAAGCATAATTCGAATCATGTAATAAAAACATAGTCGTATTACGACCCTTAGGTGCCCTAAGCACGAACTAATTTTGGTACCCCTTTACTCATGTAATTCAAAATTTGCCAATACTAAAATGCCGGTAAGACTTTACAAATGGCCCATTGTGAGTCGACAGTTACTGGGTCCACAAGCGATCCGATAAGCTACATCATCAGCAGATAAATCAAACAATGACCCTGGATCTTTAGCTAAATTGTGATTTTCTTCATCTTTTACAGACAATAATTTCACTCCTATTGCCATATGATCCACCAAACATTCATTTTTGACAATTATTTGATCCCTAAAATCTATTGCAGACATTCGAATCAACATTTGCAGATAAATTCGGCCATGAAAAATTTCTGTGGTGCCCTCCTTTCCCTTAATGCTAAGCATGTGCTTACTTTGCTTAAGTGGTAATCCAGCACTGAATAAAAAAATATTATCTACGGGCAAAAATATACGTAGGTACTTAAAATGCCAAACGCTTGTTATTTGAAATTTTGATTGTTATATACAATACTACATTTCAATAATTGTACAGCTAGAGGTAAACAATACTCATAGACAATATACAATGAGTTCTCAAGTCTATTTCTTTTTCACTAACATGTAGTAAATAACACAACTAATTATGAGATTTTTTTTTCTTAATTTTGAAAGACTTTATTCTTCATGATTAATAGATTTTTTTACTCTTGCTGACTGTTAACTGAAGCCAAAAGCATATTGCGTCGAATCAGTAAAATCTGACCCTTATTTTTTATTATTAGTAATAAGTCAAATAAAATAAAAACACCATTGCCCTGAAATTATAATATTTTAATTTTTCAATTGACCTACGGACTAATATGATTACACCATGAAACCATTATTACAATAATTTGAAAATAAAAATCATTCAGATTCATATGCATTATTGGATGAATCGTTCATCAGTAATATGCTGCTGAATAATTAACAATAAAATAACATAAATGCAATGGCTTCAATTGGAATTTCAAATATTATAACATCAAAAACATCCTATAAATGAAAATTAATCGGTATATACACTGTGAGAAAAATACGCTAATATAATTAATAGTCTTGACAAATCAGCATCGCACCCCTGTGCCAATCGCCATAAATGTGCCAAACGTACCGCCACCTTGTAACATCGTTTTGCCAACTGAATGGACTAGTTCTCGCCCTCTGGCTCCATACCTGAAAAGATGAAACCATAAGTATTCACTTAACCTGTCCAGAGTATGAACGCGCATATGCGTCCACTCAGAATTCGCTTTGAAGATGTATATACATATATGTATATATGCATCAATTAAACATTATATAACTAATAAATTAAAAAATTTAAAGCTACGATAATGAAAAAACTTTCACCCAATTGTGCAACAGTAATTAAAAACTCACTCTTGGAGAAATTAATATTTTTAATTAATTATGTCAACAGATTTTTTTATGAATACGAATTCTTGGCTACTAGCTCAGGCCATAAGGTAGGTCCCGGATCTAAATTCATAAGAAGTGACTTTATAATTTACTACATATGTCTATCCCGTTAAACCAGGTCCGAAATAATTTACAAATAAATGTACTATTTAAACGAAAATAACGGTTCTGTCAATGAGAGGTCATTTATTCTAGTAGAAAGTGCAAAGATCGCAAATTAAATTTATTGGAAATGATACACTAACATTAGTCGATGAGCAATGGTTATGGAATACAAGTTTTACAACTTTTGCGATTTTACTTACGTTCATTGAAGAGAATATTGTCACTCGAATTTTTAAGAAATTTAAAATGAAAAAAACGAACTTGGCAGCAAAAAAATTAACAATTTTACAAGATAAAATATCCATTTGGGTTAACAAGCAGACATTGTACATTCATTTATGACAAAATTATCAAAGGTTGTATAATTTAAAGCATGCTCTACTTCGCTATTATCTAGCAAGACCGATGGTAGTTCAATGTCAATTAAGTTATATTTCTTTGTTATTGTGGAATGCAGTGTATCCATGATTAACGCTCATTTGTGAACATAACATAACCTCATCTAATCTGCTGTTGTCATTTTTTCATCGGATTACATTTCACCCAACTCGAAGCTTTTCAATTTCTCACAGTCATTTTACTTGCCTTAGAGCCGAAAATCCGCCAAAGAGCGCTCCGCTCGCCATTCCGACGCAAAAACCGATCATGAATCCCATTTTCATTTTGTCAAAGCAGCTGGGACCTTGCGTTTGGTACATACCTCCTGGTACTGGCATTTTATATTTATTGACTGTTTCTAAAAAGTATCGAAGTCTAAATCGTATGCGGCTTTTTGTTATTTCTGTTTAGATACCCAGAGGCAAGCACGTATTCTTCATTACGTCAAATTTTTGTCAAGTGTTGCCATTTCACATTCTATAAGCAAATCTTTAATTTAAAATAAAAATGGCCACATTTACTCACATTAAATTATTATTGTGTAATTCAATTTTTTTTTTTATGTAACTTTTATTCGTAAATTTCGATAGCTTTGTGCCAAAGAATCTGTTTTATACAATAACTCATCATGAACAAATTAAATTTGTGCGCATTTTTCTTTTTCAGATTCATGAAGCTTAAAACTCAAAAACTAGATTTTATATTCATTTATTTCCCATTATCATTTCAATTAAATTTTCTTTGCGTAAATGTACTAAAAATAAGATTAATATTTGGCTTACCATACGTCCCAGTTTAAATGTATGGTTCTTGCCTGTTTGTCATTTTGTTTCGATTATTTAGAAAAAAATAGTGATGAAGTCAAAAACTACAGCAAAAGAAAATGACAACCAGGCATGATGAATGCTCCTCTTTGTCGCTGCCTAGTACATAGTATTATGTATAACTTACACAAACTGTTTGATATGAAATATAATAGTAATTGCAACATGTTTATAGTCTGCGAACTGACATTCAAAAAAAAGGATTATGCGAAGATAAATGGATATGACTTTTCATTTATTTCAAAGAACATTTCATTACTCCATCGTCCAAATTATTGAATATATTTTCAAAGGGCCCGGCACTTCTGCACCTGCAGAAAAGATATTCTCAATAATGAATAAAATATATTCTAAATAAAGAGGAAACGTATCTGAGTCAACTGTAATAGCTTTATTGCGCTACAAAGTTGATTGTAAATAAATATTTGTGAATTTTTTGACACAATTAAAAACAATCTAAGAATCTTCAAGTTCACAATAGTGATAAATTTTAATAAGTTATGGTCTATGAGAAGTACTCACAAATTATTGCTGTATAATTGTCATTTTTTGCTATTCACTGCATTATATAACCTTTTTGGACCATCTTGACTGAATATTCTTCTTTTTTTAAAAAAATAAACAGAAGTTGCTCACTTTCTCTTCTGAGCAAACTCAAAATTTTCCTGGTTTGAGAAAAAATATTTTAGTCTAACTAATACTAATTTTCCTGTTCTTATTTGCAGGTGCTATGATGTTTCAGTATTACATCAAAATAGTCCCTACCATGTATGTAAATCTAAACGGATCTGTATTATACACTAATCAATTCTCTGTAACCCGTCACCATAAATCTGTAACAGCATTTAGTGGCGAATCTGGAATGCCCGGGGCCTTCTTCAGCTATGAGTTATCACCCTTGATGGTCAAATACACAGAGCGCAAAAGGTAATTTATTTATCTTTTTTATGAGAGTAAGTGATTTCATTTACTATTATAATGTATCAGTTGCAAGTTCAAATCCCATTCAACCAGTCAACTATCAAGTTAACATGTGCAACTATTAGACCATAATAGTTTACTTCTTCAAGCACGTTACTATGCTTCTGATATTGTTATTTGACTAATTACTATTCTCACACATGTTGAAATATTGTGTATGGCCCTTGCTTTCAAATGTACTATTTTTTTAAAATAAAAAATATATTATGTATTACATTCTGCTATTTCTAAACTTCCACATACTTAAGTCAATCTATGAAAATTAATATTTTGTTTTCTTTCAGATCGTTTGGTCATTTTGCTACTAGTGTGTGTGCTATCATCGGAGGAGTCTTTACAGCAGCAGGAATTTTAGATACATTACTTTATCATTCCGTTAGAGCTATAGAAGGAAAACTACAAATAGGAAAAGTAAATTAATTTTTTTCATGTGTATATTTACATGGATTTCAGATACAAGTTAAAATCACTAACTGGACATTTTGCGACATTGAAACAAAAGTCAGAATCATTACCAATAACCAACTGCTTGATTGAAACATAATTTGCCTTGGTCTTATTGTATTGTGCTCTACCGAGCTTTTCTAAGAATGAATGCCTCTGTTTTATCTTGAATTCTCTGCACAGTAAAATGTGAGGCATTTCACAGATCATTTCGTGTGGTATTTTCATTGTTTCATGGGCATATTTAAATCTCCTTATCACAGACAGTTGATCTGAAAAATATAAATAATTTTACAACACAACTCGTTTGTTAATCTGCACACTTGTCACCTTCTTCCTCCCATAAGCTTTCAAATATGATTATACATCCAAATCAAAAATTGATCCAAGAGTTTCTTTTACATTTAATATAACAATCCCATGAGGTTTTGAAGTGAATTGGGGGACCTACACATATATGATGTGACAAACATTTCACAAATAAAGTCAAATGTATGTAACTGATGGAACTCAAGCAGACATCGAGAAATGTATGATATAGTTGCACGAAAACGATTTAATAATGTTGAACTAGAAAAAAAAATGTAGAAATAGTAAATATTCATGCTTAACATACTTATCATCCAGAGACGTGGCACAGACATCAAGAGTTTGTGAATTTCCTCAGGACTGAAACCCATTTCCTCTTTTATAGCGAATGTGTTTATATTCACATGTTCTAAATTATAAGTTATCAACCGAGGTTGTTTTGCAGTCAAAAATCGCACTTCACTTCCCTTCAAATTGAATAGTTTTTGGAAAAATCCAAGACGCTTGTCTATTCGCAAAGTACTGTGGAAATTAACATAAGTTCAAAATAAATGCTGATGTAGGATAAAAGTGGCATAACAAAAATACTGTTTACGTGACTAGCATGGAAAACGGTTAAAAAAATGTATTACTACATATCGTACACTTCGTTTTAATCTAATATGTAATATAGTACATGCCCCGCATTCACATTAAACTTGTATGATACATAGGGATAGGTGATCCATAGAATGCGTGTTAAGACAGGATCAAAGAGCAACCCACTGAAAGACAAGATGAACTACCAAAATATTTAAAAATAAAAGTTTCCTTCAGGAATGCGGTTCCGCATCATCAATATTCTTTAAGCAGCAATGGGATAGACAGATTCTGCATTATGCGCTATTGACCTCGTCAGTCGCTGATAATTATGTTTTTTTTTTTTTTTATTACCAATAAATATTAACAAGGCATGTGTATGTGACAGGCAAATTACACTGATTCCAGTCAGAGGTAATATATCAAAATGCAAAGTGGTTGAGAAATCCCATAAAAATTCATTGGACCTCGGTTACAACAAGCAAGAGACAGACTTAATTTTCTCACTACAATCATTAATCATTATAATAAGGTTGGGTATAGTAAGTAGGAACCTATTTTTTTCTTAATGATATGATTAATATGGAGGAAGGGTGGGCTGCAATGAATGATGAAACAACTCCGTCATAAACAACTAATAACATAAACATAGCAATATCTCGTATCATACATATATTTAATAACAAAAATTACATTTTTACTTCAGTAGTAAATTAAAACAAGACACTTTGTACACATATTTCCAAATTTATACTTTTTAAATTTTCAACTGGTAGCATAACACGACTTATGCATTTTCCCCGCAAATTGAAAACAATTTAAAAAAAGAATATAACATTATAAATACTTGAAAATCCGTTAACTATGTTTAACCTAATAATATACTCCTATCAGTTAAGAACGTTGTAACAAACAAAACCAGCCTCGAAATTTATTTATTTTTAATGTGAGAATAAGCATAAAAACCAAATTAATATATCAATGTAATAGCTTTCCACCAACGATTGACAGTTGAGAAAATTAATTAACCTGTGTATTTCAAAATGGATGTTTGTTCAAAGAATTTCACTTTGATATTTCTAAAATTCCTTTTCAAAATAATCAATGTTAAAAGTTCTATTATAAAAAGTAAGAATGTTTGAATTTCCAGACTGCGTCAAGATTGTTAAACAGTGAGCAAAACGCATAAATCAAGAGAATTATAAAATCGTCTTTATTATAACAGATTATACAACAAAATATATGCGCTCATAAAAAGGAGGTTCCACTGTCTATAATTATTTATGCAAATATACCTGAACATGAGCCAATAAGGATTTCTTGACACAACGCTTTGAATCATGGGAGCAGTAAATTGCTTCGATTCCAAATAATTTATTCTCGTTTCCATGTCATCGATGCTTTGCGTAAATATCTTCGGATTTTTGGTTAAAAAAAATCCAAAGTTGTCAGGTTCCATATATTTGCTTAGAAAAGTTAAGTGTTTCTTCATATCTTTTTCAAAATCCAATTTCAACAAATCCTCGACAATCAGTTTTTTCTCTATTTTATGGAGATCAACTCCTAGCTTGACTAGGTTTTGGAGAGCCTCCGATTTGTTTACATAAGGAGCAAAATTAAATGTTGGTCCCAAACCTTTCCCGAAGTGGGACAAATCTTCATTGGCCTTACTGAGAACTGACGTGTACTGGTAATCCATCACTTCATCATTTAAATCAATGTCATTATCCTCTGGTTTTAATAACATGGTTTCTTGCGTATCTAGGTTTTGTAAAATACTAAAATATCTTCCAACTTTTTTAAGGTTAAGTAATGGTATATGGTTGGTTTTCACGTATTTAAACATAGTAAAGGACATGGTCGTCATTTCATTGATGTAGATAGATTTAAACATAATTTAAATAAAATGTTATTTAATTATCCCACAACACAAAAACATACCAAACTAAAAGCAAGGTAATGTTGATATTTCTTAAAACTTCATTTATGTGTTGCTAACTGTTACACTGGTTTATTATTTTTAATGTTGTGCCATCAGATATATATTTTTTCTACCGCTATTATTTTTAAAAGAATTTAGAATATTCATAACATGCGCATCTTATTAATGAATTAAAATACAATAAGAAACGTCTTAACAGGAAGATGAATATAGTTATTTTTTTGCAGAAAACGATCAGAAGAGGAAAAAAAACATTTTTTATGGATTTCAGTTTAAAAAGACTCAGCGCCAATAAAAATACCTAGTGAAAATAGAACAAAGTAATTACTCTTGGCTTTTATACTGTATTCCAAATTTTGTAATATTGATCGTAAAGAAAAACTACATATTTTTTAAATCATATGACAACATTACATAATGCCAAATAACGTTCCATGTTTAACATAACCTCAAAATTAAGTGTGGGTCTATTCGCGGCATGTGGTGACAGTAATGCGAAGACGAGAGTTGTTAGTGACGACGCTATTTAGTTGATGGAAAGAATCAATAGTCAGCGGTAACAATCCAAGCAACATAAAATGTTGGTCCTCTTTGAAACGCCGGCAGGATATGCCATTTTTAAAGTAAGTTATACAGATTTTATAACACGTGTTCGATTATTTTTATTTATGCGAAATTATTTCTGTATCACTCCTCTAAAGGTTTATCTACCAGGTCAACGTTCAGTGGATAGCTGTAGAATTCTACGTTTTCCAAGTATATATTTTTCTTTTACTACGAAATTATATCTTTGAAAAAATTTAACTTATTACTTACTGTTAGTTAATGGCAATGTTTTAGTTCCTTTAATTTTCTCCAAATTTAATTAAACACCATAGAT
>JAPMAE010002304.1:3636-16413 GCA_036584705.1 Rhyacophila sp. 25_7 | reverse complement strand
TATAAAAAATTAGAAATTAATAATTTTAAAATAGTTTAAGTAGAAAATTACATTTTCGTATCAGAGTAGTATTATTATAATATTCAAAACGTTAAATAACGTGTTGTGTTTTTAAGTTGTTTTATTGTATAGCTTTTTTATTTCAACTATACACATATGCTTACTGCTTTTTACATAATTACGCTTGATTATTTAACTTATTACCGCTTTCATATTTTTGGAAGTATACTGTGATGTACAAAATATTGAGTAACATAAGAGGTAGGCTATATATGGCATGATATACATGAAAAGAAAGCAGGATAGCGTATCAATCAAAACTTTTAATTGTTTTACCTACAAAAAAATTAACATCAAAAACAAATATTACCGGCTATGGGATTGAATTCGCAATATACGGTCAATATGTTCATTGAGCCAACATAGGTGACAATTTAAGCTTAAATTACTTAAAGAATATTAATTAAATTTAATACTTGCAAGAAACCCTCTGGTTAGTGAATAGAATATCACCGTAATAATCTAACCGTTCTGCATGATGAATTTTAATTCAGTTTATATACAAAGATTTATTATAAGTCTCTGATCTGTAGGGCCTCGGGCTTGCGCTTTTGATGCCAATGTGTGAATCCGCCCCTGACTTTAGTCACAAATGACCGCCTAATGAATAAGGGTCTGATGGAAATAAAAATATAATGTTCAAGAACTTTCCAAAGCGAGAGATTTGCAGCAGTGGGTTGCCCTTTAATTACACTGGCCTCGCATAAAACGCGCTTTAAATGACTATTTAATGATCTTTAAATATGAATAATGGATGCTCAAGTTTTTATTCTCAGCTTTTTTAATATACTTACCATTCTCCATTTGTAAATGAATTTAGATTTTATTTTGTGAAGTAGCAAAAAATATATACATAATATATTTTATATACTCACAAGCTAATTGCACATTTTTACAATATGTCTTAAATTAATATATTTTATTTTAAGATATCGCAAATATTAATGTAAAATTACTGAAATAAACTAAAAATTTGCAAAATGATCATACTAACCATAAACCATTCGTTAAAAAAGTTTTACAATTACATACGTCATTATATGACCATTATTAAAATACCTCAGTTTTCAATAAAAAATATATAAATTCGAAAAAATATGTATCCTCTATTATGTCGACAAAAATTACCTACGGCATTATAATACAGATTTAATATTTTATAACGGCTTACAAAGTTAAAAAAAATAGTAAAACATTTTTCTTTTATAGAACCGAACGAAACTTTCTTACAAATAAAACAAAAGTAAATTTGGTTACAACAAAGTAAACATTTCAGTATAATTAATATTTATAATTATTTGATATTTGTCATTAAATATTATAAATCTAAAATAAGTTTATTTTGCGCATATTCACTCACTCAATCTTCACAAATAATTGTTAATTATTAACTCAATCTATTATATTCATAGTAACCAATCTATATATATATATGAATGACATGTTTTTTGCTTGCCACAAAACCCTACACCGTGACATACACAAACAGTACAATCTACTTCCAAATACAATGTGAAACCTGTCTTAAAATAAAGCTCACATCCGATTCGGGTAGATGAAAAATGAAGATAAAAAAAATATATATATAAGATTTATTTAAGTGAATACTTAGTCAACAAGATTAAAACTTAGGCATTTCTATGTTTACATTACAACAATAAATATTTAGGCACAAAACGCTCTATATATGTAATTTTGAACTTGTTCGTTATTCCATAATTTACACTCACGTTAAAGATGTATAAAATAATTTAATGTAATGAAAAATGAACAAGTAATAATAGTTGTACTATTATTTTGTAAAATTCCGATATAAATAAGTTTTATTATCGATAATTCATAGCACAGTCCAAATTGTAATAAAAAAGTCAGAAATCTTACACGGCTCATTCCACAACCATTGTGTGAGCGAAGAGTAAGAATACGTTGAGGGAATATTGAATTCATTCAGTGACGATGAAATACAAATTAATGTCTCCCCAAGGGCAAATCAGCAATCAGGGTGAACGAGTCAGAAGGCTGACACCCTTTCGCGTCATCCCCTTTCCAACGTTGTGCTCAACTTTCGCAAATCATCACTAAATTACAAAGGGTGATTTTGCCGATTCTTTAGTTTTGCACATTTAGTCAAATTAACTAGTGCCACTTATAAATTTAAAATAGTTTATCTTCTAGCAAACAATTTATTCTGGCACAACATCGTGGTAACATTCTAGCGAATATTTTTTTTTATTTTGGTATGAAATCTATTATAGATAACTGATTTATTTAAAATTTACATGTTTATCAAATAAATAACACTTTTTTTATGTTATTATATATTTGCAGCTAGACTCTTATACAAGATATTATGGAACTATTTATTCGTATAGTATAATGAAAAAGATACGATGCGTTATATTCTTAATAAAAAAAAGGCAATAAGTTTGATTAAAGTATAGTTTTACTATTCTTAACTGAAACTAATACATTGTAAAAAAATAGATAAATCGATATATTTTTTAACCATTTCCGCTCCGAAATGAAGCATATGGATCTTCACAATATGAATATTGGTTTTAAAGTTTCTTACGAGTAATAATCGTTAATTATTAGGTCAACCGTTTCGGGTTCATGGGTTTTGGGTTCATCTGGCTAGAACACAAATGAATAAATATTTGTAAAATTTACAACCTGCAATTGATATATATTTGATCGTTATTTTACGTTTCAGTAAAAGAATACAATATATATTTTTAAAAACATGAATATGTTTATATTTGTAGTTATAATCAATGTACTAGTTTAAATGGTTGATATAATAGTTGATAATCATTATTCGTGAAAAAATAAGATAATCTTCACACTACGAAGATAGTTTTAATCTGGGGTGAACAAATACGTTAACAAAGAGCTCATTTAATACCAGCAATATTCGGTTCGAGGAGGGCAGTGTAGCTTTTTTTATCATTTCTATATAATTGCGATGTATAAAATAATGTAAAAAAATCACTGAAAACTTCTGGGACCAATACAAATATCGATTAAGAATATAATTGTTTAATAACGTAGGTAGTACTGGCCTAAGTAATATTTAAAAAGAAGCTTGTATAAGTCCATCCAACCCATATCTTGGTTTTGATAAAAAATTATTATATAAATAATAAGATTAAAATATTTTTGGCAATTTTTATATAATAACAAAAAATAATAACCATACATATACGAGTACGTATACATACTTAAACTAATATTTTAAAAATAATACTGGTACAAATTCAATAGTTTTATATATTTTAGAAAAGACTTAATATTGAGAGAATACGGTTTAATTTTAAAATATATTTTTATTTACATGGAAACAGTTAAAATATTTTCAAAAACTTATCTTATTTTAAATGTCAACAATACATTTCAAATAATAAATTTATGCAGTTAAAAACTGTCATATTTCATTTATACGAGATGAAAAAAGCTTATTTTTTATTATTGATCGATAAATTGTGGAGTGAATTCCATGCTCAGATGGATTTATACAATTTAAAATAAATGATTTGAAATGCCATCAGAAGGTTTGAAAATGTTCAACAACTACTATTTAATAGTGGAACAACAACGCTAAAACTTTTTATTTTTAAAAAAGTATAACTTTTTCGTTTACGAAGTATACACTAAGCCCACTCATTCAACATCGATTTGAAAAATATTCTTCAAGTAATGCTAATTTTCCGAATCGTTTCCTTTCATACTTCTCAAACATGTCATTTCCATTGATGTGTCTCATATTGAAAGGGCCGACAAGTGTATTTTCGGTTTATTTCGTCAATGAAAGCACTTAACTTACCCCTCCCCCCCTTTCCTTTCATTCGATTTTGCGTGATAGCCATACATAAATAACTTTTCTGCTTAGATGTGTTTGAATTCTCCAGAAATATTTTCAACATTTTCAATAGCTTTAACATAAATGTTTCACACTTAGATTATGATTTGATTAAGATATTTTACTCTGAATAAATTCATGGTATTATGTTTTTACAAAGTATTATATCGTCGCTAAGCTGTCATGATAAAATATACGAGTAGGTATTAAACAATTCAGCATTTACCTTGAAGAATTCTACCATATAATATTATATTTTAACCGTTTCCGCTCTGGAAACAATTAAATGGATTTCCATAATCACAAGATTATTTTGGCATTTTTAACGAGTAATATTTTTCAATTATTCACTAACCTAATTTGCTCCATGTTTTGCTTTTAAATGCATTTAAAAAATTCTGTGCATTTTTTCCAGCTGTAATATTTAACCCCGTGATTCTTAGCTAATTATTTTGTTGTGCTATCTACTTGCGTTATCCACTATCCATACTAAATGAAGGTAACATACATTGGACAACGGGAATATTATAATTGTTAGATTACTATTACAAACAGTCTATATTAAACTGCAATAACTTGAATGTTATGATAGGGTTTCTCAAACTGTGCACCACTGAAAGTTAGCAAGTACTCCACAAAAAAAAAATATTTTTAAGATTTATTGATTGTATGTCATTATCTACCCTTAAAATTACACAAGGTGCTGCGTCAATATTCAAAGACCCTAAAGTGCTCCACCAAAGAAAAAGTTTGGGAAACTACGGTCTATGGTTTATCGAAAGCTATCGAATTATGATTTGCTTTTTTATTTATTTTTTTGAAAATTGATTGTTCAGTGTACTTTTACAGTATTTAAAAATAATATCTGCTTTAACGCGTGTATTTGTACAGAATAGTTTTTTTCTTGAGTAAAGAAATTAAACATCAAAGCTATATAGGCCGTTATGATATAAACATATTTTTCAATGTATATACAGTCAAACCAATATAATTTAACTAAAGTAAAAAGTGAATAAATAGAGGAAAATTAGATACTAAATTTTCCTGCCTCCAACGTCTAAAAAATGCGGTTAAATTCCAAAATCGGGATTTGAAGCATGTATTTGAACATACTGCATCTTTTTAAAAACATTTATCCGGTCAATAAGCTAAACCGGAAGCACTTGACTTGTTTAAAACTTCACTTAAAGTGTAAGTTTAACTTTCCCGATTGTCTGGCAATGATATTGTAACAAGTGGTATAATTAATAAACTCGTATAAAAATTAATAGAAATACCAAAAACGTAAACAAATACAATTCTCGTGTGACGTGTAAATTTTTTCCGCCAAATATGATCGCGTAATATTTTCCGGCGACCTTTTCCCTTTCCTGTCTGCTTAAACTCGAAAATATCCGCACAATTCATCGTCGACAGAAAACAAACAAAAGGACAATATAATTCACTAGCTTTTAAAATAAGTAAATATATTTGTTTCAAAACAGTGGTTGATAATTGTACGTAAAAAGCATGAACAATATTTTATTATTCACAGTAATCAATTGAATAGTCTACTTGTGGGTCCGTGTACCTTTTAGAGCTTTATGATTAAATTATTTGAAATAACGTAGTTATAATAATAATAAATAAATAATAATATACGTAATAATTATATTATTTGAAATTATTTAAATAAACGTATTTTATGTAGAACAGTTTTTTTCAGCAAGTACTATAACGAATAATATTTTTTTTTTTAAATTAACCTATTATTGTTACTACATATATTCTATTTCTCTATTTTTATTTTAGTTAATATATTTATTTTTTTATTTGACATTACTATTTTTATTATATATACTTTTATCTTTTTACACAAAATTTATGCATTTATTATGAGTAAAATCATTTAAATAGTACAGAGCTAAGATAAAACAACAGAACGTGATCTGTAGGTACTTAAACCCAGGGCGAGAGTAGTTGAACGTTTTTCCGGTGGCGAATTTTCTAAGTGGCGCGCAATAAAGTCAGGCGGAAATATGGTTCTCAGTGTCGCCGGAACTGGTGTGTGTCGCGCGACAACTGGCGAGCGACGCGACACGAGTCACGACATCGCGACATGCGAAGTTTCACCCGCCTTACTCACGCAGGCAGTTCCATCCAAGATTATAGACGAAAATCAATCCACAAGGACATCCACTTTGCTCACATATTATAACAATTTTGTCAGCTATAATGAGTAGAGGTATTCGTAAAAGACACAATCTTTACAAAATTCAATATGCACTATAAAAAAAAATCTTAATCCTTCAACATTAATTGTATGTATCTTTTTGACTAAATTGTGTTCACCTGTTTTATCAACAATCAATTTGATATTTAAATAATAATATGGCCATGAAACCTCTATAGTTCTAAGTGAAAATGAAACCGGGAGCCTGACAAAGAAACAAAAATATCCCATGTGTGTATTCGAAAATAAAATACTGCATAGAATTCTTAGAGTAGTTAGAGAAAACAATTTCGTATCCGTACTAATCCTAAGATTCGTGATCAATTTAGACTTATCATAGTTTACATCTCGAGAGTAAGGAGATTCAGATAGGTGAGTTATATTTTTAGATGCGATAAATCTAGTACTTTCAAGTAGATATTTAGACCAATTCCAGTAGGCACCCGCTCCAAAAACAAATAGTCATATTTACTCAATATTTATCTATCATAAATGACTGACTTGTTTGAAAGGAGATATATAGAGAACGAGAAGCTAGGATAAGGTTGTGCGATCGAATATTGACCTAAATTTAAAGAAGAGACATATTATAATAATAATTAGAAACAATAGTATTAACCGATAATATATTATTAATTTTAAGTGGCATCAAGTTTCAGATTTCATTGCAAACATAACATACATACTAAAGTTTTACTTTTATAATAGCTTTTACGAGTATATCTGAATTAAAATTGTTCTTATACATTTATTGTAGCGAAACAATTGCAAAAAACTTTTTTAAGCAATCTTTGGTGATTTTATATGCAATGCATAATAATAATATATTTTTTAACCACGTATAACTTTTAAACGTTATATAAAAAAACAAAATGTGATAAAAACGATCATTCTTTCAAAACGATTCCAATTTGTGTCGATATTTTGCGTGAAATCGATTAATCTTTTTTTTTTTTGATGAACGTAATCGTCGATAAGTAATGCTAACATCTATCAAAAGGCCATTAGTCAGAAATCTGGCCTGAAACATGCGTTCACCAGTAATTTCTAACTCCCTCTAGAATTAATAGGGGTCAGTATAATGCGTCAGTAATTTCAAAGGGGAGTGAAAGCGCGGTACTTTCTATAGATAGGTATCAATAATTAGCTAGTTTTATACCGATAGAATAAAAATATAATCAAAGAATTTTAATGATGAAAATCTAGCTTTTCTTTTTATATATTTCATTGAATAATTACCGAAATAACATAAGAAATAGATTTAGGAAAAAATATTTATTTTCAAATTTCTGGTTTCACATTTTAGTTTCTCGATAATTGATATATAATATTTTAAGTGTTTCTCGTTGTGCAATACAGTCTCCTCCTTGTTAATATTCATTTTAATAAATTCTACAATAAAATTTGAAATATTGAATTCCCGAATATGAGTAAAATGACATTCAGAGATACAACACTACTTTTTTTATACATATTTGTATATTATATTATTTACCGCACTATTTATATTTCACGTTTAGTTGTCAATGATGGCTGTATTCTTGTTGAAGTCTTTTATTGAGAGTCCACAGATCGGGAATTGAACTCATAGCTAGCTAAAAATTTACAAACATTATTTTTATTATTTGTACACTAAATATTTATAAACTACGTAACGATTTTTCTTACTCAACCCCCCTCCCTCCCTCATCTAAAAGGTTACGTAATTTTCCACAATAAAATAAAAATGATATTTACAAGATTTTAAATATAAAAAGTGTTACGTAACAATAAAAATTACCCACCCTCAAAAGCGTTATGTAATTTACGGACCACCCCTAAGTCCAAATAGTAAAATAAGGTTTCTTTATTTGAAACAATAATTTACAAGTTTTACTTTTTCACCACATACTTATTAATAATTATCGTTTTGAAAATGCTTTTGTTGACATTTATTACAAAACATACATAAACGTAACAAGTAACTGTAATTCCCTCCGTTTAGCAAAATATTGTGACATATATTTTTCGAATATTTAAAACATAATTTCAGAGTTTTAAAAGTGCTGTGAAACAAAATGCATGTAGAGATAATTGATATATTTCATAAGAAACCTTTCATTCGCTTTTTTAAAATGACGCATTTGCGTTTTAACGAAATAATGGAACCAATTTTGCGAATTTGCCTTAAGAATGCTTGACCCAAAATGTCTTATTGCATGTTAAGAAAAATGTTAAGCCGAACAGTTGCGATAGTGTTTTTTATTGTGCAGAAGAAAAGCGTACTTACATTTTATAGTACCTGAAGTCATGTTTATCCATTAAAATTATATTTCACAGGCCAATCTTTATAAAAAACTCAGCTGTTTTTGCCAATACAACGGCAATGAATGAGCGTGACATAAATTAGTGATCGTTATTATTCCATATTATTTCTTAACTTGCAGCAAACTTATACCGCCATATAAATTATTATGTTTTAAATTAATAAATATACCAATATAGTTATATTCAACATATTATGATATAATACTAAATTGAATATAATAGCTAAAGGCTATTGTCAGTTTATCATATAAATATAAAAATGCGGTATTAATCGTCCACACTGTACTTTAAATGTATTTTAGAATGTTACGATTTAAGCAACCGTAATATATTACAAATACATAATGCCAAATATCATACAAATTAAATACTCACGTTCTTACACCACATTTTATACAATATACCGCTCGTTCTCTCTCTCCCTCTTTCTCTTTTTACGCAAGCATACTCATATAATATTATATAAATCGTTACTCTAATAACCAGGCTTAATAGAAATATGATATTTCAATAACTAAAACATTTGAAAGAAATTTAAAATTGATGGAAAATTAAAAAAATAATAACATAATGATCTTTTAGTTAACTAGTAGAATAGTGGTATAAATCTTAGAAGAATATTATTTAGCCTACCACCAAAAATACAAATAAGTCAAAGAATTGAATGTTGAGAAGCGGCTGATGATATTAAGATATACGAATCTACGCTAAGGATTGAGAAGCATATTGATATTGTTGTGCATGCAAGTAACATTTGCCGGACGGAGGGCACGTGTCTTAGGGGTTGCTTGACGTCCCACCGAAACCCACGATGTTCACTTGTTATTCATCCCCTCTCGTGAACGTCTCGGTCGACTGCATTAAACCACCCCCTATTTGCTGTGCCCCGTTTTGATTTTTGGATATTTTCTTCGCCCAGATTCTCTGACTATTATTCTTTTTTACGTTTGTATATTACAAAGAAATCATCGCGCTATTCAGAGGGGGCGGTAAAATGCCTTCTTGGCCTACGGCCATTGTTATTTTAATGCGGTTATGTTTGATCAACACTTCGCATTTTGTGTATTTTTGTAATACGTTATGCCTGGTGTACTTTTTAGAAGTCCATATATTAGTATGATTTTAAAACTAAATGTATAATTTTAAAATGTGTACAATTAAACACTACCACTTTGAAAACATATATTTTTACAAATGTTGAAGCACTCAAATATATATCTGTTACATTTTAAATCATTCAAAATAATATAGAGGATCATAAAAGATTTTTTTTCATATCTGTTAGTGTTCATAGTAGCAGATTATATGTATTGTATTAGAAATACATAAAAACTATTATTCAATGTTTTAATATTTCTCTCATTACGCGCAAATTAAAAAATATTTATTATTCATTTTTACAATATCTAGTCATACAAATTAAATTGATATTTAAAAAATGTCTACAACTTTTAATTTTTAAATTTATATCATATTGATTAATCTTTGAATTATCAACCACACCAGATACATATATTAGGAAAATAAAATTAATATTTTTATAATTTTTTTTTTAAATAAAATAAATAATCTTTTTACATCATCTCCTGACGCTTATTAAATAATCTATTTTTTATATGAAAATATGAACATATTTTACAACTATCATGTAATTTAAAAGCGCCATATAAACTATACAATTAAATAAAAGTGACTCTAATAGCTTACATGTATTAAAAACATTACATTCGTATTGAAATATAAAAAAAAAATTGGGATATTATTTACGTAAATTTTTCGAAAAATCCAGATGAATATCAACTAAATTTAATGTTATTTAAAAATTAAATTAGCAAGGAAAATTTTAAATAAAAGTAACGTAATTTTTTTAAATAAAATTCATTTTACATAAATGTCAGGTAATTTGAGGATTGCTTTGTTATATATACTATGAGGTGTGTATTTCCAAAATCAACTTATTCGCTTATTGAAGCGGAATAAGTTCACACTTTATAAATACACGCCTCATATATGAATTCTTGTGGTATATATAATATTATATACATACATTGAATATGGTAACAAACGCATTCTATTAAGATGGTAAACACTTAAATGCTTATCTTTATTTTTTCTTTATATAGTCAACGTTTTTTTCCAATCATATAAATACTCGTTTACATTAAAACATTTTTTTAATTAGAGTTTATTAAAATTTAAAAAAAAACACAATCCTAAAAAATGTTATTTTAATATGTTTGATATTATATATCTTATAAATACGAATTATATCATAATTGTTTGGATCAATAAAACTACGTCTTTGTTTATATGTACTCGTAAGAGAAGCAATCACATGTCTCAGAATTAAATCAAAAGACAAACGTATGTTCTACGGCTAACTCAATATCCTCTTTCCAATTGAAGAATCCGAGATAAACGCATCGGCAATAAATAAATAAAAAAAATCAATGATTGATACAGTCGCTCCCTGGCTCCAGTATGATTGCGATTTGACGAAAGAGCAAAAGTGATTACTTTTTCGATTTAGTGGTAAAAATTGATGGGGTGACATTCCATCTCCCCTAAATATGACAAATGCCGTCAGATATATCTGTCTCTTTGATTGTAATGTTAATACTCTTTTGGCTATTTTTAAATATTTTATATATATGCAATTTTGTTGGTAAAATATCAAATTGACATGCTAAAACATTAGAAATTGATTTGTTTTATCATTTTTTTATTTTGTTGTATCTATGATCAATTTTGAGCAATCAGCAAAACGGCTACTTGTTTATATGTTTTATTTTTATCTGCTTTTGAAAAAATATTAAATTGACTTGTGCTGGGTTAAAATCAATGTTTAGAAAACGAATGTGATGCGTTACCCCGCCTGTCCCGATCCAGATTTTCCCATGACAAGAGATGGAAATAACATCGAAAGTGTCGATAGTTCTAAATACGCATAGCGTGAAAATGTCATTTCTAAATACAACTTGCTACGAGTATTAGAATGGAATTTACTGAAGTAACATTCGACTCCATGCGAAATGTCTAAGGCTATACTCAGACAAAAGCAAATGCCGCTTATATACTAGTATATGGTAATGAATTATAGAACTCGTATCATACGAAGTCTCAATAGAAGCATGCTAAGTACGATGGTGCGGTTATACGTGGAATTAAGTGATAAGTTGATGAACAATTCAGCCTCTCATCACATGCAAATTGACGATGAAATGTTGGACTCTGCTTGGTATTAGCTCAACCAGGAATATCTCTTCGTCGACCCAACCGGATTCCATCGTATTTGGCGTAGTTACAGAATTCTAGCATAATATGTGAGGATGCTATAAGACTGCCCAGAGACAGGGTTTTATGGAAACAACATATGGTGTTCATATGCTCAGATTAAGTAGCGTGATATGGTTAAACAAACAGAAGATCCGCTACATGAATCGTTAAATAAAATAAGATAATAAAATCTAAGATTATTTTATGCGGTGTCAGAAAGTCGGCCGTACAGGATCGCGACTGTAAGTACTGGCGGATAAGTGGTGGAAAATAAAAAAATACAATAAAACATTCAATTAAACGATATAGAAACTAATAATATATTTCTATAAAACTCTTAATAAACAATACAATAATTAATCATCAGTTATAATTAATGACGATCTTCATCAATTCTACATTGCATCACAATAACATTAGAGAAACATAAATTACATATCGTAAATTTTTCCACACGATAACGTTCAAATTGCATTATTCGTAATCATTAAAACAATTTTATTGTTAAGTATCACTGCGAAGATAGTTGAATAATATATTATGTAATATAATAATGATTTTTTGTTTGGGGAGCTTTATTCACGATTAATGTTGATCACGTTGTCCGAATGCAGTTCGTTACGAATTTGTAGTGATGAGACTAAATGGGTAAGTAGCCGAGATTTGTGTGCGCCCGAACTGCTCGCTTAATTCTTATAATTTGTTGATACACAGACAATTCTTCAATTGTTTTAAATGAAACAATATCAAACAATCTTAGACAAAAGAAAACAGACAATCTTAGAGTATGAATGAATTCTTTTTTCTATTTTTTTTAAATTATGTATTATAAAACTTATTTACTTTAAAAAATTGACTAACCTGTGAATATAACAGCGTCTTGAAATGTTTTCTACTTTTTAAATATCAAATATTGATATTCAATTACAATATTTTTTATAAAAACGGAATGAGTGGATGAACGCAAATGTTGAAGAATCAAACATTCATATTGTACCTGTCAACTATAAGGAATACATTACATTTTTTTTCTTTTAACCATATTCACTCCGAAACGAAGCAT
>JAPMAE010002299.1:0-17417 GCA_036584705.1 Rhyacophila sp. 25_7 | reverse complement strand
ATCTCTTAATAAAATACGAAATGTTATATTTATATTAAAATCAAACAATTTCAGTATAGTTTAACATTATTTATGATCTAGTGAACGATATATGCTTATACGTGATATTATATTCGTTATATAAAAAATAAGACTTAAATAATTACATATTATTAAAAATCTTTTAACTAACATAGTTTAAGAAATACATAAACTATGTATTAACGTAGGGTATTACTACAATATAATATAGTTATTCTTAATTAAGTAACTTGCTTATCAGTTGCCTGCTAAATTAATTGAAGCTTTTTTAAGTTACATTTCTGACTATTCTTCACTAATTTATAAATGTCATTCTTTTTTATTTCATAATTACCACCAATTTGTTTTCATGTCGATATTTAAACATTTTCTTTCCTGAAATCATTAGACACAGTGTCATATTTTGCGAAAAAATCCGATTTTCAAAAGCATGTCCCATCATATAACGGATCGATTTCCGGTGACTGAATGAATCACGTGCATAGTAGATATGAGCACAAAACGGTAGTGCTTGGAGAATTGTAAATAGACATGGTTTTATTAATTGACTCTAATGATAATTTAGAACACAGTGAAAAAAATATTTTTCTTGATTTAAAATCACCTAATTTATAACGATAAACGTTAATGTTTTAAAATCTAATTATAAATGTAATTTGATTATATATGTAATATCAAAAGTAATATATAAATATTCATAAAATTTTAAATTGCAAATGAAAAATTATATATTTTGCATAACATTAAAAAACGTTTTATTGTTAAAAAAAGCAGTTTTTTTAAATGATAAATTGTTAAAATTTTACGTATATAAACTTTAAGTTCACTTTCTTCATTTATTTCAATCTATACATAAGCATTTTTGTATGTTTAGTATTTAACATGGTGCTATTACTTTTTATGCACTCAAGTTTTTCTAAGAAAAAATATTTATTTCACTATGACAAATTTAAACGGTTACATGTGTTCACTAATTCTCATGATTATTCACTATTCTATAATTAATTTTTATAATTAGTATTTTAGCCAGGACGCGAATCCGAAACGGTTGAGATAATAATTGATAATTATTAATCGTAAAAGAAAATCTATCATAACATTCTTCACATTAAAGAGATCCATATGATTCGTTTCGGAGCAAATATGGTCAAAAAATAAGAATAGAATGAAATCATTAATGATAATTTGATTCTTTTATAACTGCGCGTACAGAATAATTTAATTATTAAACATGGACACATGTAAATTGAGTTTATAAAGAATATGTCATAATTTTTAAGAATTCTAAAATCCCAGCATATACTCCTGCCAGCTCACTTAAATGGATTCCACTTGTAATATATACGTAAAACAACATCTTGTTGTCAGTCGGGTGGAATATATCAAAACCTGATGTCATTTTGTCAAAAACAGTCATTTATATCCGTATCGACTTACGATTGGCAGGTTAGTAGTATTCTTCGTACTTTCGATTCTTACCAAGGACACATAGATCAATATAAACCAGAATGACAAAATTCTTTGTATCTTATGTTATGCGGAAACTCCGAAGACCCCTATTCGCTATGGATGATTCCCCCATTTAACTTCTACGTGCTTGTTGTCTTTGTCTGTTTTTGATGCATTTATTTTCAGACGATGTATCTACAACATATAAATATTATAATTTGGACTAATTTTAAAGCTTTATATATTACGGACAAAAATTCACAAATTTTTCAAATAAATTTTATGTTTTAAAAAAGTTGTTAATAAAATATATAGTTTTGGTTGACAATTTGGATTGTATTATTTTGTAATAAATAATGTTCAATAATATTTCTAAAATCTGTATTTTTATCAAAAGTTACAGGTCCCCTAGTAATCACAATAAACGGCTTCATGCAATGTTATATTATGCAATGGGATATGTTTTTTATTTTAACCATATCGGCTTCAAAACAAAGCATACTAATCTCCACATTATGAAGATTGTTTTGACAGTTTTTCTGTTTTTCTAGTAATAATTGTAAGTTATTAGCTTAAGTAATTTGGTTCATGTTTTAGTTCCAAATGTACATGAAAAAATATTATGGAATTTTTGCCAGATATAGGATTTAAACCTATACTCTCGGCTCATGAGTCAAATGCGTCATCTACTTACCTACGAGGGTGATACATAGAGATTTATCTGCTCGTAAAAAACTATTTTGACTGGATTTGTGATAATACAGATAATCTATTTATTTAAAAGAACTTTTCAAAAAATATTATATTAAATAAATACATTTATTAGGTTTAAATAAATACATTTAAAGTGCTTTTGGTTTTAACAAATACTTGTATTGGTAAGACACGAGAATATAAGCATGCGAGTACAGTTTTTGAATAATCAAACATTTCCTTAGATTAAAGAGATGGTGAGCCACGATTTAGATAAAAATATTTGTTTGGAACACTTACATGAAACAGCATCAATAATTACGTAGAAATGGTGTTGGAAGAGGTGGTACGTGGCTGTTAAGGGATACACGTCCCGCGGCGTCGCACACTAGCCCAGCGCGCTTGCGACTGTTGCCTACGGATTTTAATTTAAATTTAATTAATCCTCCGCACGCCCGCGCATTTTGCAAAATCTTTCACATTCATATTTCGCATTTGCATATCTGCCGCTAAACATTTGCGAATGACGGGTGAAACTCTTGCCAGCTTGTAAGACAGTGGTAGTCGAATAGATATATTAGTTATATACATTTCAGTTGTAGACAAATAATAAATTCGAAGCAACATTTAGATTAGTACAGTAAATGGTTACATGTACATTGTCACCCTCGTTAGACGTACAGGATGGTCGCGGATTCAAGGCCCGTGCTGGTCGTAAACTTTAGAAATCCTTAGTTATGAATCCTCTATAATTCTAAAATAAGATTAAAAAAAAAATCTTGTATCAATTAAAGAAAATTTTCAGAACTCTCAAAATAGTATTTAAAACGACTACGCTACTTCAGAATTAAATGGATAGATAAAATCGAACATAATACTAAAATTTTGGGTTTGGACAACTTGAGAGAGAGAGCTAGAAACAAAGATCCTTGAGAGGTAGGTGGTTATGCATGTGATTTTGCATCCTAATAGATTGTGATGTTATAAAATAATAACTTTTATGCATATTATCAGCAATAAATAAAGTAATGTTAACATCAAATAAAAAAAAAGGTTTTATAATTAATTATAGCCATGAAAATATAATTTTTAATAACTAAAAAAAACATTTGAAACCGCTATTAAAATACCATGTATTTTTTATTGTTCTTATATTTTTAACAATATATTATATTACTTATTATATTGATTCAAATTTTGAATGTTCTCCGTCACTGCTCCTAGACTACCGGAAACGTAAGCGCAGCCTTTATCAAAAACTCTAATTTTGGTGGAAAAATTCCGAATGGTTAAATCCTTGTTTATTTTTTTGCCAGTCATTTTTGTGGCATTTTAAAGTTTCAAATGAATAATTTAAGCTCTTTTGACACAATGGTTTGACGCTAAAGAATGTTGATTGTCATAAATGTAAAGTAAATATTATTTATATATACAATTTAAACGTTTGGCGTGAGTGAAATATGTACAATTTTATTTTTTCGAACCACATATTATTCTAAATATTTTTGGGTAGTTTATATTTGGTCTTTTCATTTCTACTACATTTGAATTTACATTTTGGTTTGGATACAGAATAGATGTTTTGAAAATGCTCTCTTATCTATTCTTCTGCCTTTTAAATATGGACCAAGCAGTCGGTTGACAATTAATCTACATAAAAAGCCTTATTTGAATAGTTTTGAATTGTAAACTCCAAATCGCATCTTCTAAACATTAGTGTTCTATATCGGGAATGGTTGACAGAGTTGTTTTATTTATCAATTGTCATATAAATATAATTAGTGGTCACCTAAATACGACAGCTGTACTTTACATGAATGTTTATTATTAGAGTATTTATCAGCTCATGAAAAGATAAAGATAATTAGATTTATTAGTAATTTTAATATAGTAAATAAATAATATAAAAAACAGAATAAAAATGTTAAATTAATGTTAAACTTCTTATATTTTTTTTATTAGTACTCTATTTTTATATCACATTCTAAAGAAAATCGTAACAATATAGTAAATAAACAACATTTGACTGCAAAATAGTTTAATAATAAATCGACCGACTCCGACTCTTTTTTTATTTTCTTTGATGAATATCATTACGGCATGTGTCAAATGTCAATGAATGTATATAATTCTGGGACTACAGTATGTTGGACAGTTTCTCGAGAGTAGTGTTATTTATATATCGCTAACGTGTCTAATGCTTGTTACGTTTTCAGTCATTGTTTGGCGGTTGCGTTTACGTGTTCTATTATGAAATAATAATATATGACATCTGTGACTAATATTATAGATGTACCGAATTATAAAATAAAAATCGGAGTCAAAGAATAGGATGAAGTTAAATTCAGAGTAGGAGTCAGTAAATTTTGAACCAACTCCACAACCCTGCCAAAACTCCATTTTTTTTAAATAGTCGTTTTTTAACAGATTTAAGATTTATTCCGCTGTCGACGAATGAAGAGAAAATCCGGATATTTTACACTTTTCTAGCAAAAAAATAATTAAACATAATACAAATTATAATGCAGACAGACAAAAATGCTGATTATATACAAAACGTAGGTTTGTAAATGTGCAATATTCTTTTTGTTATGATTTATGAATAAGAAATAATATATTGTTTAGAATTGAAAAAATAGATTTCTATTATAAAGTTTGAATAAAAAAATGATAAATTTTATATTCATTTTCGACTAATGATAATTTATTAACGTACGTTTATTTTGGATACTAAGCTTTAGTAGCTTGTGATGATAAAATGAACAATTTATTACCTTCATCAAGTTTCCGAAACGACAAGAGTTGTAATAAAGTGCATCTCTTTTGAAGTAAGTGTTCCCATCTAGCGATATATCATTATTAATTTTGCTTTGGAAGTATTCGCAGATAACTGTGAGTTATGACACTTTGGTGGTCAGGCAACCAACCTCTAACGTGTTCCAATTCTGTGAGAGGGTTGCTAAACAATGGAGCTCTTATAGTTCGGAATTATGACGGGGCGCATTCTTGTCCACAGCTTGAAACGGAATCGCTGTTAACGACACAGCGGAATGTTAGTTATCAGATAACGGAAACTTCTACGATGTGCTATGGCGTAGAAACAACTACAGCCAGTCAAAAACTCGTACTTAGTATTCTAAACGAAAGAAAACAATTTTTTACAGACGTATTTGTACGTTTATCTAATTGCAATAACACCCATTAGAGATACTAGAGAATTAACATTAATTATGTTTATTTCAATTCTGATTTATAGATACATTTACAAAGAAAAATACATACAGTATTTTCAATGACTAATTTAGGGTTTCAAATAAATATGAAAAAAAAATACGTTGAAAAGTAATTGAGCGTATAATTTCCCTAAATTTAACTGCAATATAATTTGTGGCAACAGAGCTGAACAAATTCAGAACATTATGTGGTGATAATTATTCAGTGACGTATTTAATACGTATATTCACGGATTTCACTATATTGCAAATCACATTTTAACATTAAAATACATTTTAATTAACATGCAAATACAGTAAAACCATTATTAAATATATATATATAATATTTTTAAACATACCAGTACAGTATTTAAATGTTGTTTAGACATAAAATATGAAATTTTATAAGAAAAATAGTCTCCATTGGTTAAGAGTTTATTATATATCGACCATGCTTAGTTAACAGAGAGTAACCATCACAAAACAAATTTTACATGGGTCACGAAAAACGTTTTAGTCAAAGTCATATTAACACAAACTTGAAGTGCACGATGATTGATAAATCGGTGTTTCATTTATCTGATTTAAAGTTATTAAAGAAAAATAATCAAAATGAGCGTTTACTGCTTTTCTCTTTCCATAGAAACTTAGCAAGTCGTTCTTTTTTCAAAATCTAAAGCTGAATTTCGATAATAATTCGGCATTTTCGACTTATTCCTTTTTAAAAAATGTGTATTAAATTGTGTACATTGTGATTCTCAAATAAAAGTATTTTAAAAACACTGAGGGTTACGCACTGTCACCTAAACAGAGACCATATGTTTTATTAGTTCTATGCTGATACTACGTGGTTTGTGTTACAGGTGGAAACGTTCTATGATAAGGGCATACAAAAACATCTTCTCCACTATGACATATGCCTAAAAATAGTGAAAAATTACGTGGAAAAATAGTTTAATGTTTTTGTTTAATAGCCACGCAAAACTTATTTTCTGGATAGCCCTCGTACTCGTATATGAACGCGGCTATTCTTTTTACTGAATAAACAAAGTTTGAGCTCACAGCTCATATTGATTATGTCGTCGTTATACTGGCAGAAAAAAATAAGTAAAAATGACAGTTTTGAAAAATATGATTTTTAAAGATTGAGTCTCTTACATACATTTTACGATAATATGTTAGGGCAACTGGGACTGTCAGTATTATTGGTGTTTTTTTCCAGAATTAGAATATACCTAGAAAAACTTAATCTAATCAGACAAATAGTTCTTAGTTGGTTTAATATGTATTGCCAGTAATAAAATATTCAAGAACAGTATAATGATGGTGAAATTTTATGGTTACACAAAAAGTACAAGGAATATGGCTAAGCCTGTTTTGCCAGATGATAGAGCATACAAAAATCTACTTAACTGCATTATTATATTGAAATAGTAATTTTTTTAACTTACCGCTTTTTGCCAATATACCGACGATATAACATTCGAGTCTATCAAATAAAATGTATCAAATATTTTATTTATATTTTTAATTATCAATTTAGGGTTGTGTGTGAATTACGCTTACTTATAGCGCCGTAATTTAAACAAATATACGCTTTTTATGCGTATTTAAAAAATGTATAATTACTAAAGCTCCGTAAACTCCACGTATTCATACCTTTCCGTAATAACCATAGAATATCTAGGAAGCGTTTTACGCGATACAGTAACGACTGTTGCTACAACTTCCGCCCAACGGTCGTTATCCGGTATTGTTTTGCGTAGCGTGTGTCGTTGTAATTGAATTCGCCGTTTATAAATGAACGAAGTACAAATTAATTAACGTGACAGTGAAAACAATAGAAATCACAAATGAAAGGCGGAGTAAAATAAGTGTTATGTTTTTATAATTCATTGGCGTAGCGTGATAACAAATAATAGTGTAATTTAAAACCCATAAAGCCGTCCATTAAAATATAATTATACAATGATTAACAGCATAACTGTTTTCATTACAAACACAAGTACATTGTTAAATTTTGAGGACACTTTACTGTATATTCATATATATAAATAGTCTTATATATACGAATACAACCCCATTACAACGAATTTCAAAATAACAAAAAATGTGTTTTATTTTTAGAATATGTTATGTCCCTGGTTTCACATGTTAAAGACATTATTTAAACTAAGACTCGTTTGGAAAAAATCGAACATATCGAAATATTATTAAAGTAGCATACACATACTACAGAAGATAATAACATTATTCTTACGAAATTTCACACCTAAATAAATTGCAAGAACGTAAATTTACGACCTCATTAAATTAATATAAAAGCCAAATATTTACTCCAGAGGGCAGTCAGAAAGAGTAGCAGACACACTTAGCACCTACTAGTGGATTATCCAGATTTTCCTTGTCTCTTGTACCTGAATTTATTGTCATTGTTATAATTAAGAAGCATTAGATTAAAACTGTTATACGTTAAGAAGCATGAACCTAAAACTAATAACAAAAATGAAAAAAAAGAAACCATTTAAATCGAGTGCTATTCGCCAGTAGGTGTAATTTGGGTAGGTATTTTTAATACATCAAATCTCTTTCTGAATATAACAAATAGTACAAACAATCATACAAACCGGATAAAACAAATACGTTTGGACAAAATTTATATTTCGTTTTAACGTATGTTGTAAGTATGTTTAACTCTTATTGGCCTATATGACCTTCATAATTTGTTTTTACTTTAGATGGTGTGTTTTATAACATTGTTTCTTTTCACATCATTATTTAATCGGTATATTCGACAAATTCTAAAAAAATATTATAATAACACACTTACGTACCTAAAGTTTCAAAAAACTAATAATTAATCGATCTCAATAATATATTTTTATTCAACACTATGAATGCAAAATATTTTTTCAAGTGACGAAAGAATTATTTGTTAGTATTGTTATATTTATTAAATCTTTTGTAAATAATTTTGTTTAATATAAAAATTTGACGGAAATATAGTATTTAATATATTATATATATATATATATATATTGAGATATTCTAATAAATAAAACCTTATTTTTTATATAAATTAATATATTTAACAGTATTGTGTTTAATTTATCAATTGTAATTTTTATCAAAGTGAAGATGGTACGTTAAATTTAGCTCGATCGTGTACTGAGAATACCTGAATCGCATTTCAATCGGGTATGCCTTTTCTTCAAGCCAACTGGGTTTTATTGTTTGATAAGACCCTGAAGACCATCCACAGGGATATGAGTAATCGATGGGAGGAGGTAAGAAGACTGGTCAGCGACAGAGACTCATTATGTGGTGTTGTATATGCTCCGAAAAAGGGGCGTGACATTAATGAATTAAGATTTTTTTATCAAATTTATTGAAGCTTTCACAAAAACATACAATAATTTGATATTAAACAGTCACATTTTAATTCAGAGCTTATTTAAAATCAACATAATCAACATGCATAATCGAATATATATATTTTTTTATTTTGGTACTTCAAGAGATTTCAAATTTCAATAGACATTTGATCGATCGTTAATAGACAATTAAGTAGTACCTCTTCCACTCAATGACGGTAAATTAAGTTCCCATGAATAATTTGACGACCACTAAGCGATTTAATTAAGATAAACGTTTCTATTCGGGAGAATGGAAACATTTCTTGTGGCAACTCCGCATAGACGCGAAATACATAGGAAGTCTCCCGCACATACTAATTATCGCCTCCGTGTATATGGCGTATCCATTAATTGTATATTCCAACCCTCTAAAGGGAATACTGAACATTCGTATAGGGGGTTCGAATTCATTACATATTTAAATTAATTAAATATAAACTTTGCTCCTCGATCTTCACGATTAGTTCCTACTTATGAGTATTTAAAACGTCCAAGTTTATGTTGATTTATACGTGCAGAATAATTTCTAAAGTTTAATCGTTATCTGTTTTTAATAAACTTATGAGCTAGAAGTATACAAGTTTTCTTTCAACTTAGAGAAAAAAATAATTTATTAACGAGCAAGATAACAGAAGTAGCTAAGTTACATTACAACTATATGTTCAATAACTTTTGATAGACAATCAATATGGAGAACTTATAACAACAGTTCCACATAAATAATGAAATTTTAATAAGATAAACCAAATTTTCTATCAACTGACATTTATTTTCAATTCAATTTGTTATAAAAACCGAAACACAATTTCACCTCAGTAAAAATGGGAAAATAGAGTTTATTAAAAAAATATTTATATTCATCATAAATATTAAATTATTTAACTGCTTATTCATTATTCTACTAACATGTTATTAATTTTTTATTTTTTTTCGATCTTTTTTTTAAATATTAACATTCAAATAAGTCAACCGATCAAAGCTAACAGATTCCATTATTCAAAATTAATTATGTTTAAAAATAATATCTGTCAAGCTATGCTCAGAGGCGTACTATAAAGATATAACTCATTTATTTTTTGCACAATAAAAGAAAATAAATAGGACCGGATGTACTTATACATAGTAACCATTATGTAATATACTACTTTAAGATACACTTGCCTGTACGCCGAGAATAAACAAATATTTTGAAACATTTTTACATAATTTAAGTGACATAGACGTTAAGAATTGAAATACAAGTTTTAAGTTTTATGTGCTGTCTACTTTACAAAAAAGCTCAAAAAAATATCAATGTATGGAATCTAAAGTTTATGTCATTTTGTTAAATATAATTCGGTATTATTTTACCCACTTGTTAGTAGAAATTGTATTGATGTTTTAATTAAAATGCAGAATTTCATTTGTTTTTATGATCCTTTTTACAATCATGATAATGATAACATTCAAAAAATAAAAGTATAAAAATGTCTAATTAATTTTGGGGTATGTTGAGTTATGTTAATTAGTGAAATTTTGAAATTAATTTCACTAGAAATGCTCAGTTTATTATTGCCTTAAGCGAACAATCAGTCGATAGTCATTATATCAATTTATATTCTTCTTTATAGTTAATCTAAACAAGGTTCCATTTTCTAAGTAAAAAAAGTAAATCAAATAGCCGGTCAATAATTAGTTCTTTAGTACAAAAGTAATAATTTCAGTTTTAACTTTTAAATATTAAAATAGACATATCTTTAAAAAAATGTGTACTTTTTTTTAACTAAAATAATATAATAACAAAAATTGTCGATGTTTTTAAAAATAATGCACAGCTTAATATAATTATTTGATCTTTGTAAAAAAAATAATTAAAGTAACAAAAAAATCATTAAAAAGTTATTATGTTTTGCAAATACGCGAATAATATGTTAAAATACTATTCTTTATTTTCTCTATAAATGTTTTTATTTATACAGCGGTTCATATATGAACCACCTAATAACAGTTACGTATTTGTCTATTATTTATATTATGTTATTTATACTTTTGCCAAATTCTAAATATCACGCTGTTTATACAACCCACAATTATAATTGTTGTACTGTGCTCAGTTAATATCTACGTGTCCTCAGACACGTGTCAGATGAGGTGAGCCTTGTCTCGTTGATCTGATGCAAACGAGATATTTAGTCATATCACTAGGAAGAATGCAAAATTAACGAAGCAATTGTTGTTTGTACGCCAAACGTTTAATAAGCCGGAGATGTGTTGTTTCACTACACAGAATATTATACAAAGGTTCCTTCACATTGTATTTGATTATTGGGTAAAATTCGAATAATTTGATTCACTAAATGTATATATAATGTTAAAACCAATTATTTATGACGTTGATATATTATATTTTGGAAATTAATGTAATATTGATAGTGATAAAGCGTAAATAAACATTATACTTATAATAAGATGTGTGGGGGAGATTAAATAATGATAAGATTATTTAAACGATGAAGTGTATGTAAGCCGTCAGATTTTTGTTATTGGGCATAACCGACAGCTAATTTCTTTCGCAAGCAGCTAAAAATAAAGAGCTTTAAGTTCCAGTTGTTTTCTGAAAGCTATTTTTCATGTTGAGAACAGTTGTTGGTTTTTTTATTATCAAAGATGCGAGAACAATTTAGATGTTGTCTTTTAAATACTCCTAATTCAAGAAAAATACCTTTTATTTTTTGTTATATGTTAAACATTATCAGGCATTAATGTATTTTATTAAGTAAGAAAATCGAAGAAGACGGTTTTAACATTTATATACATAAATATTTATATTATATCTATACTTGGGAAATAAACTACACAATATCAATTTTTAGCAATGTATAGTATATCTGGCGATGTTCTTTCCAGTGATATACTCAATTATGTTATAACCTTCCTTGAAAAGAATATAAAGAAAGTATTATTATACTATGTTATATATTATCCGAGGGAAGCAACAACCAAAATAATTTTTGACAGGCGTAGTAAAAAAATGCCATTTTTGACATAGTGTGGTTTCCTTCCCATGTACAGATGTATTTAATATTTTTTGAAAACTCTTTTACTTAAACTATACTATTTAATACATAAAGAAAATGAAAAATTTACTTCATGATATATGTGTTTTAATTTTATAATTATAAAATAATGTATATTAATATAACGACGTAAAATCCTTGTTTTAGTTATCACGTTATAGCAATTATTAATCGACTATTTTTTTCTTAGAAAATGTTAATTACTTACACTGTGGGTATACATTATTTTTTATTACTTTTATACTTAAAATTAGTAAAACAATTTTATAAAAATAATGGTTGTCTTAATACTACGATTTAGCTTAGTATTAACTATCAATCACGAGCTTTTTCCAAAATGCGAAATTAATGCGTCTATTTCTAGAGTAAACTTAATCCATTTCAACAAATTTGTGGCAAATAACTGTTTACGGTGTCGATATTACATATTTTTTTGTTATCTCCATTATTTTTTTTTATTTTACACTTCAAATGAATATAGACAAACATATATAATGTTGAAACCGTAAACAGTTTTTTTGCTATTTGCCACAAATTTGTTGAAGCGGAATAAGTTCACTTTATAAATAAACCCCTCAGTTATGCATCCTATCAAATGATTCATTCATATCAATGTTCATCTAACAATACGTTTTGTTTTTGTTTCTTAAATAAAAATTATTTCATGGTGACTTTTGTTCCTGATATACAGTTTGTCCAACAAAGTTTTCCTACTTTGAAATTCAACGCGATTGGAGGATCACTGTACAACACTTACAACTAACATGTTGTACTCATACATTCGTCGCTGCGTAACTTTTTAACATAATACCGCAAAGACCCTTCTCAATATCTTCTTTTCATACATGTACAGCTTCCTCTCATCTTTTTTTGATAAGGCCCAGTACTTTAACGTGTATATCAGCATGGGTTTCATGAAAGGTTAATGGCGCATGTACACTTTACACATAAAGAAAATACTTATGGCATTTAATAGTATCGGTTTTATGTTTTTTTACGAAAGAGTTCAATGTAAAGACTGTGGTTTATTATTGTTTTTACGCGATGTATTCATAAATATATAATTTGCTTTCAACCAAAATGATATGATTCGATCAGAAAATAAAATTATGTCTCATCTATTCGGCTGCTCAATTTCAAAACCTAGTAAGTCTTTCAACACAAAATTTTCAGGACGACCAAATTATTTGGAGAATTATCGGCAATAATATACAGGAACAATTGCCATGAATAGAACAAGAAAACAATACCAAACGACTACGTACATTTATCAATTTCATTACCAAATGAGTATGTGTTAGTAACTAAGTTTTAATATTTTTCTTAACTATCTTAGTTATGAAGTTGTTATCGAAGAAAGTATTGTTAATTACTAAGCTTAGAAAAAATGGTTTTACTCATATATATACTGATTTCATATAAAATATCGACAGTAAAATGGCCGTTATAACCTAGTAATATAGAATACGCATTAAAACGAATTTTCAAATTTTTCATTTCATTTGTCAGTTACTGTGTTTTTAAATTGAGCAGCTGTATTAGTGGATAACATATTTTTTTAAAAAAATAGTGTTTTTCATTTAATATAATTGAAATTTCGTTATAATAAAATTGGTGAAACTATATAAAATATTTCTTTATGATAATTTTGCGATATAACTAAAGTGAAAAAAAACACAAAAAAATATTAAAAAGTATAATTACTATATTTTTCAAATATTTGACAAAATAAAAAATATCAAAAGTGCTGGATGCACTGTTTACTTAGGGGTTATCCATAAATTACGTAACGTTTTTTTACTTTCCACCTTCCATGTAACACCATGTAGACATTCAGCTTGGATCCTTCTTCTTAAAAGTTACGTAAACTTTCCACATTAAATACAAATGAAATTTACAAGATTTCAAATAAAAAAATTGCTACCTAAGAATCAAAATTAACCCACCTTCTCTTTTGTAATGCCATGTAGTCGTTGGTAGTCACCCCTCACGCCCCAAGAGCGTTTACTAGGCTTATGAACGACATCTTATGTTGTACTGAAACAATCAATTTTTAATGGAAGCCTATTAAATTGTAATAACAATATAGATTTTATAATTATTTCCATGAATATAGTCGTATTTTAAAATGCGTGATTAGTTTTTTGTTAAATAAATGAATTAACAATAATTTAGTTCCATTAAAAAAATCTTTCTTTAGATTTATTTTGTTATTACTAATGTGTATTTAACATTTTTATATGATATATCACTTACTTCTACTAAGTAGTTAAACAATTTTATAGTTTTTTAATTTAATTCTTATAAAATATATATTTTTTGATCGGATTGCTGTATTATCTGAATTTACATTTTATCCATATTCTGTGTGAAATTGAAATACTCGTAGTCTATACGGCCTTATAGAATATTATGTCATGAATACACGTTTAAACCTGTCTGTATGATGGCTGTAAATTGTAAAGTCGAACGAATATCAATATCTTCAATGTATGAAATATTTTCCATCACCGCTATAGCTCAGCCAGCATGTTGTGATAAAATGATTTCTATATGCAAAATACTTCACAGCCTTTCAATCCGTGACTCATCGAACTCGTTTGGGTTCAAAAAATGATACTTACATTTCATTTTCGAAGTCATTACCTGAAAAAGTGGTCCATTAATCTTGCCCGAGGAATCTGTCCCAAAAAAACACGGTTCTTGCTATTATCACGTCTTTGCCGTATATCATCTTGCAAAATGTCCTTTGACGCAAGCACGTTCGGCATTAGGTCTCCAATCTGTCTTTCTGATACCAATCTCATATTATAAAACATATTATTTTGCGTAAGACGTTTTCATAATACACGTATTCAAATTTTACATCGTTTTCAAACAATATTAAATAGTACCCACGATTTAAAAATATAAACCTACAACATTTTTGCTTAATACTCGTATATTCATTATAATTTTAATAGACATATTAAAAATTATATTAGATACTTTAAAAACTTTTGATTGAAACCTTCAAAACTATCGCGATTTGTCAACGTTATTATAGAATAAAAAAATGACATCTTCATGGTATTACATATTATGATTATGGGCTACAGTAGGAAGAAAAAGGATATATACAGTGAAACCTCTATCTATCGTTCCTCGAATAATCGTTTTCCCGGATGTGTTGTTTATTTCTTCTACTCCGAATTCGTTTTATACAAAAATAGATCGCATCGATCGTTTCTCTATCACCATTTTACTGCATTCATCGTTTGAATTACGCTGAGTATTTGATATATTTTTTCTGTGTTTTAACGGCACTCGTAACGATGCGCGAAATTTTCGAGAGAGAAGGAGAGAGAATAACAGTTTGCCGCAGCTGTCGGCTCCGTGCCGCCCCCGTTAGCCGTTAGTTGTCATTAGTTGTCGTCAGTTGTCGTTAGATATCCAAACGTAGTGGAGTGTGTGCAGTTATCCTTTTTGAGCCTTTAAATTAACTTCGAAATGAGCCTCTTAAACTCTTCAAGAAAGATTGAAAATTATCAAAGAGGTAGACAAAAATCCCGCTGAAAACGCGTCGATATAGCTAAGCATTTAGGAATGGCGGCATCTACGTTAAATTCTATTTTCTTGAAAAAAACGAAATTCGGGAGCAAATACAAAAGTGTGGAAAATCTTCGAAAATTAGAAAGACCAGTAAAGAATCAAAATTTAGCGAGTTGGAGAAAATTCTTTTCTCTTGGTACCAACAATCTCGTACCGTTAACATAACAAATGAGCCTCATCGCTAAAGATGATTTTTACGGTTTTTACGTGCGAAACGTTTCCCGAACAGAACACTCATTTTGATAAAGCAATTTTATCAATTGCACGTATTGTTGAACATTATATCTATCTACTGTAATTTGGCAAAACAGACTGAATAAATGACAGCCAATTTGACAGATGTCGCTTCAACAATATGGCCGCTATCAACTGTCAAAGTCCCTATTGGAAGACCCTATAGTTGTTTGTATATGTTAGCTTGTTTTACCAGATGAAAGAGCATGCAAAAAATTACCAAATTGCATAATCAGATTAAAACTGTCATTTTTTCACTTAACGCCTTTTGCCAGTATACTGGCGATATACAAATATATCTAGTCTTCTTGAAGGCTAGAATTAATATACAATTCAAATATTTTGTGAATCAAAAAAGATATAAAAAAAGATTTGTATTACCATCTAAATAGAAATGGTTAATAATATATCGTTAAATATATATATTTTTTTTATTTTAATTTGTACGTATTGTTAGTTATTTTACATTGCGTATCATTATACATATTTTTGCTCTTACATTATTTTTGTATATTTACAAATTTAAAGTTCAATTAAAGTTTCATTCGAATAACATATATTTCAAATATATGTATAATATGTTTACTTATATGATTTGCCTTACAGTGACAGAACATAAATTATTGTGGACATTAATATATTAGTCGGAATATACACGTATGTTCCTTCCTCTCTATTCTTGTTTTTTCATAGTAAAATATTTTTTTCAATGTAGTTATGAAGACAAATATATATTGATAAAACTATGATGGATATTTTGGTTTGGTTTAGGTAATAATTATAGTATCTTCACTAATTTGTGGTATATCAAAAGTTACACAGCTTAGTTGTACTATTATATATATACGGTAGTACTGGTTTCCAAACCGCTGATTCCGAATGTTGTTTCGTGTATCGTATTTCCGCACATATTTGACTCAAATAATTCCTCTTGGGTACATAAATCGAATGAATCACACGGCTGAGTGGTAAATTAATGAAATGGTAATTGGATATTAACTCCCATAGCATCAGTGTACTCATATTGACTTGATTTTGAGGTTATGCGACAATTTCCGCGAGTTTGAACAAATTCAATAGAGCTTTGCATTAAAATATGAAGAGAATATTACGTTTACTTATTGCATTAAAAGGTTATGAACACATAACTTGAATTGTGATCTTACATTTCGTGAGTATGAGAAACATAATAATTTGTAAAATGTAATTTAGTGTTAAATTTAATATATTATTAAACTTCACAAGAATTATGATATTCATGATTATATTATATTATTTCTAATATAAAACAATTCAGTAGTAATTTTAGTAAACAAATTTAATAATAGTTTCTAAATATTTTACAAAGTAAATCAGATACAATAGAATTTGGTTAATTACGAGTAATTCCACCCAAAAGAGTTGCTATAACTCAATCAATCAATAGAAATCCTTTAATTTTATTATTTTCTCTAAATATTTGTTTCGTTCATATTTTTTTCTACAATATTTAGTTACAATATATATATATATATAAATGAATGTCTGTGGCTATGATCCGAATAGTCTCTTTTGTCAGTAATCCGAATGCGATGAAACTTTGCTGAAGTCTTATATTTATATACGAGGTGGTTTCTAGATCGATAAAGTTAAGGCACAATAACTGCATTGTAATAATTACAATAAATAAATAAATCTCCTTGGTAGGAGTTTGCCATACTATTGATAACCCATAGTGACGGTTGAGTTTTGCTTAGCAACGA